>SKCR01019260.1:0-193591 GCA_019454045.1 Zanthoxylum bungeanum
GGGCCCTCGACCCTGGGACGCATCCCAATACCGCTGACAAAGTGGGCCTCGCCCTCAAACTGATGATATAGTGGGTCCTCGACCCTTGGACGCATCCCGGAACTACAACTGATGATGCAGTTGGCCCTCGACCCTGGGACGCATCCCGAAACTGCAACCGACAACGGGGGCCCTTGACTCTACGACGCATCCCAATATCACTGACAAAGTAGGCCTCGCCCTCAAACTGATGATGCAGTGGGCCCTCGACCCTGGGACGCATCCCGGAACTGCAACCAACAACGGGGGCCCTCGACCTTGGGACGCATCCCTATACCGCTGACAAAGTGGGCCTCGCCCTCAAACTGATGATGTAGTGGGTCCTCGACCCTGGACTGGTACTGATATGGGCTTCGCCCCCAAACTGATACTGATATGGGCCTCGCCCCAAACTGGTGCTGATATGGGCCTCGCCCCCATGCTGATACTTATGTGGGCCTCACCCCAAACTGATACTAATATGGGCCTCGCCCCAAGCTGATACTGATATGGGCCTCGCCCGAAACTGTTACTGATATGGGCCTTGCCCCCAAACTGATACTGATATGGGCCTCGCCCCTATACTGATACTGATGTGGGCCTCGCCCCTATGCTGATACTGATGTGGGCCTCGCCCCAAACTGATACTGATATGGGCCTCACGCCCATGCTGATACTGATGTGGGCCTCGACCCTGGGACTCATCCCCAAAATTGATACTGATGATATGGGCCTCAACCCTGGGAGTGCCATACCCGGCAGGCTAAACTCCATACCCGAGGCGTCGCGGATATATCTCCTCATCCCCAGAGTGCCATACCCGGCCAGACTAATACTGATAATGATGTGGGTCTCGCCCCCAGAGTGCCATACCCGACAAGACTGATAATGATGTGGGCCTCGCCCCCAAAGTGCTATACCCGACAAGACTGATACTGATACGGATGCAATGATTCATTCCCGAACAGTGCTGTATGAGATGGTTCATTCCTAAACCGTTACTGTGAGGTGGTACATTCCTGAACCGTTGCTGTATGAGGTGGTCCATTCCCGAACCGTTGCTGTATGAGGTGGTCCATTCCCGAACCGTGCTCCATTCTCAGAGTGCCATTCCCGGCTTGTTCATTCCTAAAACGTGCTCCATTCTCGAATGCCATTCCCGGCTTTCTGATGATGTGTGGACCTCAACCCTGGGACTCATCCCCAAAACTGATGCTGATATGGGCCTCGACCTTGGGACTCATTCCCAGATTCATTCCAAAACTCTGAAAATATGGGCCTCGACCCTGGGATTCGTTCCTAGATTCATTCCAAGACTCTGACGATATGAGCCTCGACCCTATGACTCATCCCCAAAACTGATACTGATGTGGGCCTCAACCCTGGGACTCATCCCCAAGCTGATACTGATGCGGGCCTCAACCCTAGGACTCATCCCCGAAATTGATACTGATATGGGCCTCAACCCTGGGACTCATCTCCGAAACCAATACTGATGCGGGCCTCAACCCTGGGATTCATCCCAGAAACTGATACCGATGTGGGCCTCAACCCTGGGACTCATCCCCGAAACTAGTGCTGACACGGGCCTCAACCCTGGGATCCATTCCCGAAACTGCTGATACTGTGGGCCGATTCATTCCCGAAACTGATGATGCTGTGTCGCTGTTTCTGTTTAGCTTGCATTTGCCGCTTTCTCATTTTCTTTAAAACCGGTGAACAAAAACAAGACAAAGATTGCATGTATATGACGTGTATGCATGCATGCATGATTGAATGTGTTTTCTATTCTGATGGGTTAGGTCTTCCTTGTGCTCTTCGGTGCTTCTTTCCTACAAAATTCTTTGGTCGCCCCCTGGGTCTGCTTGCAATTTCCTTCTGCCAGTTCTCTTCTGGTGATTGGTTGGTCCTCTTTAGTCTCATTTCAAATTCTCGTTGTGTCCCTTATTTGCGGGTGGTAAACTAGTCGCCCCCAGTCTTGATTTAGCTTTCCGCTATTCGCTGCTTGTAATAGGTCAAGGTGAACCACGTGATGTGGCATTCTATATCATCATACTATATCACATTCTACGAAATAGTCCCAATAGTTACACATATTATTGCCCTCAAAGAATGCCCAGTATTAAAACCAGAGAACCTTCAAAACAACCGATGCAATCTCGAATCCAAGTCCTTGAATAAATGATCTAAGCCAGACTCACGGTGTGTGTATGCAAAGGTTCTTTCACAGCTTGATCCTTAAGTAAGCCAATTCAATGATTTCGTTTCAAAAATCGGGATCGATGGGTCAAACCAACCTAGATGTCTCAATTATGCTTGCAGTTGCTTTTCTGTGCTCAATATGGTATGGTTTTCTTTCTCTTTTGTCTCATTCTTTTTTTTCTTTTCATTTTGAACTTTCTTTTTTCTTTTCTTTTCTTTTTCTCTTTTTCTCTTTCTTTTTTTTTTCTCTTTTTTTTTTTCTTTTTTTTTCAACACACCTACCCTTTAAGGTAGCATTTCTCCTCATAGTGGTCCTAATACTCGCCCATCATCACCATGGGTAGCTTCTCGCTTATCGGTTATAGGTGGTTCAATTTTTTTCTTTAGAGACTTTTCTTTTATTTTCAACCACACCACACATCATAACCTAAGCAAATCAAGGTAGAAATCTAAGCAAACGGTCATTCACCGACCTACAATTTCTACAATTTTTTTTTTCTTTTTTTTTTCTTTTTTTTCAACACACCTACCCTTTAAGGTAGCATTTCTCCTCATGGTGGTCCTAATACTCGCCCATGAGTAGCTTCACGCTTATCGGTTATAGGTGGTTCAATTTTTTTTCTTTAGAGACTTTTCTTTTATTTTCAACCATACCACACATCATAACATAAGCAAATCAAGGTAGACATCTAAGTAAACGGTCATTCACCGACCTACAATTTCTTCAACTAGTCACCTTGCCTACTACTCAGGTTTTCTCTACTAAGAACCTAGAGTGAAGTGCTTACGAGTCTAACATAGATCAATCATTCAAAGTATCAGATAAAAGCACATCAAGAGTTTATCGTTTCTAAGATTTCTCCCTAAAGCAAACGATTTCATCGTTGGACTTATGTCTAATTATCAAGGATTAACAATAAACAATTTCTTTTTTCTTTTTTCTTTTTGTTTTCTTTTTGTTTTCTTTTTTGTTTTCTTTTTTTTTTTCTTTTTTTTTGGGCCCACCATGGTCTTTCTATCATTGCCGTAAAATTTTATGTTTCTCGACTTCCTTTTCCCGATATCCATGTTTGCTAAACTCTTTTTGACAAATCTTTCTTTCTTCTCTAACCCAATGGATATCTATGATGGCTTTTAAGACACAGGGGTTAACATGATGCATGTATGAATGAGATGTGTGCGATGCGTGCGATGCGTGCGATGCATGGAATATATAAGTCGGCCCATTATCATTTTAAAGCATTCAATCATACTATTGCGCGGTGCAAACTTGTCCCAGTTGAAAAGGCCCAACAGGTTTACACTTTTGCGATAACATGGCTAAACAACTTCAAATGATAAAAGGCCTGAACATAAGATGGCCCATTGGCATTTTAGAAACTTTTGGCCCAACTGTCAAAGGAAACGAACTCATCCCAGTTTAAATGGCCCAACAAGTTCACATCTTTTGACAAAAGGTCCAACTGGATCCAAATGACGACGGTCCAAAACATAAACATAAAAAATAATTTCTACTAGTTCTACGACTAAGGTTCACACGTGGGTTTACGGGAGTGCGGACAAAGGCTCTTGCTGACGAAGGATTGCCCACAAATAGGACTCCCTACTCAAGGGTTCAAGCGACCAAGTGAGCGCACATTTTTTATACCTTACGGTACGTGCCAACGAGTTATGGTGCGTGACTGACTGTCAAATGGATTTCCCATTGTAGATTCCCCAGAGGGAGGGCAGATCAAACTCTCTTAAAAACCCAAGCCTCTTAGGCTCTTATCGCTTGGTGACAGGAATAGACAACGAGTCCTCCAAATTAGTCCATCACAGTAGGCTACGAGTAGATGATTATCTAGGTGCCTTCACAGCTTTTCCTTATAGAAAGGTAGTGAATGAAGGAAGACACTAAACCATTACCTAGCCTTAAAAAGTGCCTTTGATTAAACCCTTTTCTACCCACGGTAAACACGGTTAACTAAAGCAAAAATCACAAACATTACAAGATATTTTTTTCGGGGCCAATTCTCTATCCCTAGTGGAGTCGCTAGACTGTAGGACACAGAAATCGGCGACACTGTTCTGTTATAGACTCGCGGCCTAGTTGGGAGTACGGAGTAGCCCGCGGAGGACTAAACCGGAGAATAATGGAGTCGCCACCCAGTGTGAACCGGGACAAAGATTTAAGGCCGCACTCACCCCTCGCAAGGGAAGACCTCAAATCGTTGGGTTCGGAATGGTCCCATACTTATGTCACTTGTAACGACATGATTTGTGCAATAAACTAACTGAATTTACTCAACATGTATGCTCAAAGGTAGCCTACACCTAAGTTCGCATGCATAAGAATAATAATGAAACCTATATCTAAGTTCGCATGCTTCAAAGTAAGTTGTCATAACACACGACAACACACGGCAATCTCATGAACATATTTCAATTATATAATGCGAAATGCAAATAACAACATAAACTTAATGCAAATTCCAAACCTAAAACGAATAACTAATCATGCTTAAAAATAAACAACTAAATCATGCTTAAAGATAAATAACATACTAAACTAAATCATGCTTACAAAGATAAATAACGTACTAGCAACCTAATCATGCTCAAATACATGGTTGGATGAAATGAAATACGTGTGTCTCTTAAGTAGTACGTGGCGTCGTATCCCGAGTGCAAACCGCACTACCGTCCATTCGGATTCGGCTACAGAATTTACGTCCGGGTTTGCATTCGATATACCACAAAAGCGAACTCACATTCCGTTCATCCGGAATTCACATCATGCCTCAACAAACGACTCTCATGCGATAATATATTAAAATAAATTAAAGAAACGAAAGATAATAAGTAAAAAGGGTGCCCTCAGGTCTAACTTCTTTTGTCGTCTCTTGAAAGCGCGTTACACGGCCGTCGGAAGGGTTGATGTTCCGTAACTTTTCTGGTTCACTAATCCAACGCTTTTCCTCTCTGTTTCGCTGCTTAAGCTGTTGTTTTCTCTCCGTTTCGCTGCTGTTTGTGTTGTATTTTCTTGTCATTGTTTTTGGTAATTAGGGGACTGTTTTGTGGGTTATTTGGACTGGTTTGGGGGCAGTTTTAGGGCTGTTTGGGGGCGTTTTTTAAGTGCAGTTTAGGGCAGTTTTTTTGGTGAATTGGGGGGCTGTTTCAGGGGGAATGACTTGGCTATTTGTTTCGGCTATTTGGTGAGTTTGGTTTTGTATTTTCGGTGTTGTCCTAGTCGGTTAGATGGATGGGCAGTTTGTTTTCTTTGTACTTTCGGTGAGTGTGTGTTTATTATTGTTTACGTGTGTGTCAGAGCTAGTGGGCAGCGTGTGTGCGTCTCATTGTTTGTTGCTTGGTAGGTTGCTTTAGGGTTTGGAGAGTTATGAATAGTGTGTGTGGCGTGAGAAGGGACGTGGCTGTCTTTTGTTTTATTGTGAGTGCGTTCTGTGCGTGAGTTTGAGGGCGTGATGTGGGCAAATTAATGGATCAGAGACGTGCGACTTTTGGGGCTGAGTGCGTGTGGTTGCTACGGTCAGGGGGTTATATTTTATGCGTGAAGGAGGGCGAGTGACAAGGCTGAGTGGGGATTTTATGCGTGAAGGAGGGCAAGTGACAAGGCTTGCGTGAGGGTTTGCCGAGAGAGTGGCAAAGGGTGAAGGTACCGTGAGAATCTGGGGAGTTTTTGGTGTGTTTGTGGTGTGATTGAGCTAGGGTGAATGTGTTGGTGAGGGGTTCTTTTTATAGGTAAAGGGGTGAGGACTTTTCTTATTTGAGAAGGAGAAGAATTTTATGTTTTAAAGGGAATATCTTTTTTAATTAGAATGTGATAAGGAAATCTTTTAATTAGGGAAGTGATTTGATTTATTCTCTTTTAATTAGGGATATGTTTTAGTTTAATTAGGCAAGGGATCCATGGGATTTCTTTAATTTAGGATGTGGATTTGGCTTGATTTATGCCTGTGTTAATATGATTTTTGTTATTTTGGAAGGTGATGTGGGTGTGTATCTTAGGGTTATGGGCGTGTGTTACTTTGTTTTGGTGGGCTTGGGTATTTGGTTTGGTGGTGTGTGGGCTTGGTGTGTGTCTTATGGGGGTTTGGGCTAAGGTTGTGCTTTGAAACGGAGGTCCAACAAGCGAACCCGAAGCTACCCCAGCGAGTTAAATCCAACCAAGTGTCAATTCTTGACCTTTTCCTTCCGACGTTCGTTTCCCGCGGCTTTCACAATCAAAGAGGTAGTGTCTGCATACGAGACTCATCATCGGGACTTTCATGCAAAAATGCAGTGCCTACAGTCGTTAAAGATATTTTCACCGAGGATTATGTTCTTTGACGCTAATCTTTCAAGTTATCTTGATTTCTATAGTCCAACTATTCAATCAACGATTTCAAGTACAATCAAATATAATGATTACTATAGTCTAACTAGATAATCAACTACTATTTGATTGGTTAAATTCAAATATATTGATTACTATAATCCAATTATTTAATCAACTATAAATGAAGTAGTTTGAATACAGTACAACTGTTTAATTAAAACAACAATTGAATATTAGTCCAACTAATAAATTTATAAATTTTTTTTTAATGACGAAAAATTGAAATGAGTGCGTTTTGGCAAGTATCTAAACGAAATTGCAAATTTAATACTCCCACTATTTTTCGACGAGCCTCTAACCCTATGTGGAGTACTCGGGAAACCTAGTTTCCTAGTGGGCTAGAATCCCGTTAAATAACACACAACCTTGACTTTGGCCAACAAATTGTATGAAACTTAACTAGGTAGATCTCTAAGATCAATTGGATCCCATCCAATTCCTAGATCCAGTAGGTGGACATCCAAGTCCGAAACATATATCCAATATATGCCAATATATCCAATATGTTCCCTAACCTTTTTCCTCTGAATCAACTAAGCATTGGCTTTGGCTCAACAAGCTTAATGAAACCAGTTAAGCGTGACCCATTGACAGTGGGAAAGCTTCGTAATCGAGGCCGATGAACAAGAAGTGACCTTGACTTTGGCCAACAAATCACATCTTGCCCAAGGCGTACGATATGGAACAAAGCCTTCATGATTCAAACACATCTGTGATGGAAAAAGGTCTTGACTTTGGCCAACAAACCAATGCCAATCTTGGATCTTGAGAGAGAATCACTCAATGGAAGAAAAACGCTTAATATAAAATTAGGGCTTTTGTCGCGATTTGGCAACCAATTTATTATCTTTAATTAGGTCTCATCATACACCCTTAAGCATGCATTCTAAAAGCATAATAAGGCGCGAATAAAATAATAATGATATGCGGATGGATATATAACAAACTTTGTTCCTAGAACAAATCTCTCCATTTCCTCTCTCCCGCTAGCACTATTCATACTTCTACCCAATTACATAATATTTCTAAAGAAACCTCATTTACATTTAGGGGAATTGGTGAGAAGAGAAATACAATGAGAAAAGAGGTAATAGGCTGGACACGCAGGTCCAATTTAATAAATTCTAAATTTATTACAACAATTTCCAAAATTGCCCTCACCCTTCTAATATACATCTGATATACATTATTCATTCATACATCCAAGTATTCACACAAAACATGTTATCAATCAATCTAATCCAATTAATTAATCTTTGATTATCGACCATCCAATGTTTAAACAACGATTTGATTTGCGCGAGTCCAACTCGTTTAAAAATAAATACTCAAAGTAAGTATTCTTGAATTATATCGAACTATAATTTTAAATCCAATTTAAATTATATTCAATACTAATTCATATTTAATTCCAAATCCAATCTTAACGGGTCTCAAAGGCCCAATTAGTATCCAATACTATTCAATTAAAGTCCAATGGGCTTTCAATTAATTCTTAAGGCATGGGCTTTGGCAATTATGGGTCAAACCCAAGATGCCAAGGCCCAATTAGGAATCACCCTATGCCAAAAATCAATTTAGGCCCATTAGGCCCAATTAAAATTTTAAAGGCCCAAATATCATATTTGGACTTTATGAAATTGGTTTTAGGCCCAATTGGATCCAACCAATTATCCTAAACCAAACTTGGCCCAACCAAGCCCATTAAGCCCAAATACAATAAATTAAATTAATATCATTCCAAATTACATATTAATCTAATTCAAGTGTAATTAACACAATTAATTAACTAACTTAATGTTTCCAAAACATTTAATTAATCCAATTAATTATGCTCTTTAATTCCAATTCATATCCAACACAAATTGAAGCAAAATCAATCTTATAACATGCTACATACTCACATTTTTGGCAAGTAAATTATCATACAATTTTATTTCAATCCAATTAAATCAACATCTATCATACATTTCATGCCAATTAACATATCCAATTGCTAATTTTCAAAAAATCACCATGAGCAACCTAGGGGTAATTTTCGGCCATGCTTAGGATTTGTGGATTTTTGATCTAATAAATATTTCACAAATCCAACAATGCACAAATCCAATTCAACATTATACAAACATAACCCCACAATCAATTTAGGCATTTCATGCTCCAATCACAAAAATCCCAAATTAAAGTTTAGAACCCTAGATTTTTCAAATCAAATTTAGATCGCTCTGATACCATTGTAAGTGTTCCTAGAACATGCCAAGATCGTCTAAGAGTGATTCATGTGTGAATTATCAAGAGAGTTGCGGAATACTCACATTGATTGGTTGAGGAGATTTCAAAAATTCCTTATTTGTTGGATGTGTTGGAAGCTTCGGAGCTTGAAATCGAGTTCCATACTCTCGGGTGAGTTTCCCTATCACCTTGATTCACTCATTTAAGTGCTAGCTTGAACAAAAATTGAAAGAAAATTTTTCTCCTCCAATGAGCTAAGTTTCGGCCATGAGGGGAGAGGGAGAGAAGATGAAGTTTTCTTTGTATTTTGTTTCTAAAACCATAATACCAAAGTCAAAGTCATTTTAGTTTTTGTATATTATTTTCCAAAAATAAATACAAAGTGTGTTGTGTAAGTTACCATAATTACACTCAACCACTTCCATAAAAAAAAAGTGACAAGTGATGTAAGTTGGTGGGACCCATTTTAAATTCAAAATTCAACTGGTTTCCTTAACACACTTCGGGCTCGGTTTCGTTTAATCCGATTAATTGAATTTTCCGTCGCAACGTAATTAAATCTAATTTAATTAAACAATAATGCCAAGAAAAATTATTACGGAAGTCGCTCGCGAATTAATTCCAAATTAATTCGTTCGCTTGAATTAAAATCCAATTTTAATTCCGTATTGAAATTTAATTTCAATTAATATATCTGATATATTATTTTAGCCCAATTAAATAAATTAAATAGGAAAATCCAATTTAACTATTAAATTTACTTTACCGATTAATTCCAAATTAACAGCGTTCTCTCTTCTCGACGAATTTAATCCTAGATAAATTCTCGTCACAATTAATCCCAGCTTAATTCTTTCTCTTTTAATTAATCCCAGATTAGTTCATTGTCGTAATTAATCCCAGATTAATTTTCTCTTTCATAATTAATCTCAGATTAATTTTCTCTTCGAGTTAAATCTCAACGGTGAATCTTCGGGAAGCGACCCAAGAGATCCCTGGATATGTTGGCAGTAAATACGATTATCGGACTATCTGAATACGTGCCTACCCGGTACGACGTTCTTACCGATTTACAAGACATGGTTGGCATCTAGGAAAGCACCGTGCCTACCCAATTCTCCAGAAATATTCTGTAAAGGAATATGTAATCTTTGTCAGGCGTAGCATATGTAGTATTGCGTTTAACGATCCAGTATCAATATAACATGCTAGGCCTACGGCTGGAATTGTGTCTGCCCCGTACGAAGCATATATCGGATCTCTGGTAACTAGTCTCTATAATCAGATAATCATGACATAGTCATATTATCCCGATGACTGCAGTACTTAAGAGTACTAGTTTCGTATCCTACGTGATCATCATCTCCATATGACTTAATTGATACTTCCATCTTGACATCACATCCAATACACTACGATTCTCAGTATACCCAGAAGAGGCGTACATAGAACCCGTTAAAGCCCGGGACGACCAAAACCAAAGTATACTGATTGTCGCAAGTATTAGCGATGCAAGTCTCAGGTTAAGACCAAATACACCTACCCTGATTTGGATTCCCACAGACACATAGTCATACTACCAATGAGATTCCGAGGGGTCTATCCAGAGCGAAGCTGTTTCCGTACCATCGGTAAACAGAACCTCCTATTACACTGGCATGAGTATCCAATACCCAAATATATGAGAACTATGCCATTATGCCTCCATAATGCGCACAAGTACAATACTAGTCTATTCCTCATTATCGATGTCCATGCTCGATAATACTACGACTAGGGATATTTAATGATTGAACCTTAGTGGATTAATATTGTCTCATATCTTATTAATCTGGTACTAATCATATGGACTTTTATCATTTATATATCCCAGTAATCCAATTACAAATGATAAAAGAGCAATTTCTTTTGTCACATAGTTAATTTGTACAACAACGCTATGTTCTGTACAAATAGTGATGCTATGGGTCATAATTGTCCAACAGTATTAGCGTTTCACCTTATTTTAAGAACCCATTTTTTCTTGATAGCTTTGCGTCCCTTGGGTGGATCAAACAGTTCCCAAACTTGGTTGGACCTCATTGACTCCATTTCTTCTTCCATTGTTTTCATCCATTTTTTCTTAACATGACACTGAAGAGTCTCTTTTATATTTCTAGGCTCTTCACCCTCTTGAGGTAGAATCATAAAAGCCTCTCATTCGATATCAAAATATTTCAGCCCCGGAACAGCACCTGAACAGCCCCCGAATAACGAATCAGATCTGATCTTTTTTGGACTCAAATATACGCCCATCTCACTACCAAAATAGCTCCTGATTTGCGTCAACTCCAGCAGCATTTCAGGTCTGATTTCTCCACCAAAACCAGCCCCACAATAATCTTGAAACACCTATTAATGTTTCTTAATTTTCCTTGATTAAGGCCAAATAAAATCGAGCCCCGAAACCACCCAACAAGTGGCGTCAATGAGCAAAGTTCTGCTCACTGCCGTATGAATAATAGAGGAAGAGGATGATGATTTATATCCAATCTCCGAATGGCATTCCGTGCTATATCTCACAACCAACAAATGTTAGTGTGGGCTAGACTCACAAGAAATCAGAAAAACCTAAACACTTTTAGAGATTGTACAAGTATATGTCACACACTCAAATCTTTTTATTTTTCTTGTTCTTTTTTCTTTAACTTTTGAGAGAAAACCTTAGAACAAGAAGGTGGCTAGAGTTCAAAAAACTCAATTATGGTAAAAAGGAAATCAACTTTTCCTTTATACTTATGTTTTAATTTTACAAAATAAAAAAACCTTTCCCTCACCTTTTTGAGCAGTTTCGGTCAGCCTTAAAAAAATATAAAAAATTTATAACATCAAATATACTTTAATGACAATCTTAAGTTGCCATGTAAAATGTTGTAACATCCAATTTAGTATAATGTATATATAAATTATCTATTACCAATATATATTTATATATTAAATTATCAAAATAATTTAATATTTACAACCTTTTTAAATACAATAAATGATTATCTCATAATCATTTCTTAATGAAATAAAAATTTATATTAAACATATACAAAGCTACATGTGTGAGAAAAATATATTATAAATCCAATTAATAATATATATATATATATATATATGAGTATATAATTGGACTATCCAATCATATTTAATTTTCTACAATATGTCGAGCTAGCACATATACTAAATAAACCTACGATTCTGAGCTCCAATAATCCTGGAATATTAATTAAACTCTTAATTAAATATTTTAAATTATTAACTTCAGGTTATTCCACAAAAAACCTGAAGCTGCACTCTCATTCTTGTAGATAGATAATATAAGCTGAACTACGTCGATGTCCATCGATATAGCTATTACATATGGATTGGTCCTTCACGAATATCTCATAATTAGAGTCGGGTCATAATATCCGTTATACCCCTCTAATTATTTTTACCTTAAGTACCATTGAGTCTCTAATGAATGATTTATTCATAACCATTATGATTGTTAATCTTTCTATTCGTAATAGAAAGACTTGAGCGCTCTAATCATTCAAGCGCCGAATCAACTCTTAAGGAAGATACTCTTTTACTTCTCGTAAGAAGAAGTGAACTCCATATCTATGTAAAAAGTCTCCAGCTACACACCAAACCATGTCCCCAAAGTACATAGCTATTGGTCGGGATTGCTACACCACCACCTCACATTTGTAAATCAAAGGACATAGCCTGCCATGTAGGAGTAAGTAGTACACTTAGGATTCAGATCAATCCATATATGACCATCTAGTATATTGGAATGAATTTCTTTATTTAACAGATATTATAAAAAACTCATTCTATCTTGGTACAGTTCTATATGATCACATCATATAGATGCCTTCATTCTCATGTCACCACATGTACGATCCCAAATCAAGGTCGCCATATAACTATACAATGGACCGTAACTATAGATAAACCAAAAATAAAGTACCCGTTTTGTTTTCTTTTTATGGACTATTTTAGATTACTAATTGTTGGGTTTTATCAGGACGGCACATCGGAAAAAGCGCGTTTCGGGTGAAATCGTAATTAAAAATTTTAAACTTACAAATAAATTATTTAATATCAAATATTAATAATCCATTCATATTTCACCTAAATATATTTATTGATATCATATAACGACATAAATAATATAGAAACTCCGCGAAACGTTTACGAAAATATTTTTCCGTAAAATAGCATAAAATACGTTTCCGACTGAACCGACCGACCAATGCATAAGGGAGCTACCCAGGTCAGCCCCAAAAATATTTGGACAGTTCGTTGGCTGCCCGAACAGTGACCAACTCACTGTTTGATTAGGATGTCATCAACATAGAGGACTAAAAATACCACCATGCACCCACTGGCCTTCTGATACACACAAGATTCTTTTGAATTTTTGAGAAAACCAGACAATCTAATAATCTCGTCAAATCAAAGATTCTAACATCGTGAAGCTTGTTTAAGTCCATAAATGGACTTAAGCTTACATATTATACCCGAAATTTCGCTGGATGCAAAATCATCCGGCTGTTCCATATAGATTTCTTCATCAAGAAATCCATTTAGAAAAACCGTTTTGACATCCATTTGCCAAATCTCGTAATCATGATACAAAGCTATAGAAAGAGAAATCATAATAGACTTAAGCATTGCTACTGGCGAAAAAGTTTCATCGTAGTCGACGCCAGGTCGCTGCGTGTAACCTTTTGCTACCAGTCGGGCCTTATAGATTTCAACATTTCCATCAGGCACGCGTTTCCTCTTGTAAACCCATTTACAACTAATAGGAACAATTCCTTCGAGAAGCAGACCAAGTCACAAACTTGATTCTCATGCATTGAGTCTAACTCAGATTTCATGGCATCTTCCTACTTCATAGAGTCGATGTCCAACATCGATTCTCTATAGGTAAAAGGATCAGTCTCTTCAACTAAGAGAACATCGAGACTATTTTCTTGTATCAAATACAAGCATTCAGGAGGTCTAGATACCCTTTTGTGACCTACGGAGTGTGTTTGTTGAAGGTTTTTCATTTACTTGAACTTTAGGTTCCTCCGTTGGTTCGTTGTTTTCATATTGGACTTTATCAAGTTCAACTTGTTTATGATTACCACCTTCTGACAAAAATTATACCTCTAGAAATTTTACGAAGCGAGCTACAAACATATTTTGATGATCGGTATCATAGAACAAATATCCCTTCGTATTCGAAGGATATCCAACAAACCTAAACGTTTACCCTTGAGGTGAACGCTTATCTTGCTGAGCATCCTGACATAGGCAGGACAACCCCAGACCTTAATGTAATTAAGATTTGGTTTCCTACAAGTCCACATTTCATATGGAGTCATATGAACAGCTTTTGAATGAATCTTATTCAAAAGATGTGAAACTGTTAAAAGAGAGTAGCCCCATAAATAATAGGGCAAATCTATAAAACTCAACATAGATCAAACCATATCCAATAAAGTCTGATTTCTCCCCTCAGACACTCCATTGTGCTGTGGAGTACCTAGAGGAGTATATTGAGTGAGAATCATATTCTCCTTCATATAATCCATGTACTCGCTATTCATATATTCACCGCCTCGATCAGATCGAAAGCATTTAATATATTGACCCGTCTGTTTTCTACTTCATTACGGAACTCTTTGAACTTTTCAAAGATTTTCGATTTATGTCTCATCAAATAGACATAATCGTACCATGACATATCATCGGTAAAGCTAATGAAATACGAATAACCACTGTGAGCAATCTGACTTAGTGGACCACACACGTCAGAATATACGAGTTCCAGTAAGTTAGTGGCTCGGTGTCCAATACCAGAAAATGGGGCTTTGGTCATCTTACCCTGAATAAATGATTCACAAGTTGGATAGGGTTCAATGGTGATATCTGGTATCAAACCATTTCTAACCAATTGGGTAAGGCGTTTAACGCCTATATGACCTAGTCGCATATGCCAAAGTTCAGTATTATTAACTACAGGCAAACTATGTTTATTAATCCTAGTATTCATAATATCTCTAGAACTATGCAATATGTAATGACCATGCTTATTTAGACAACAAAGGATCTGAATATTACATTTATCATATAAATATAAAGAACAGTTCTTAATATTAACATGATAATCTTCTGTATCTAATACAAAAAGAGATATAATATTTGCTACACATCCTGGTACAACGTAGCAATCATTTAACAAAAGGCTCTCACTCGCCAATGAGATCTCGCATGCTCCAACCGCAACTGTATCCAGAGAGTCTCCACTCCCAAAATACAACTACATCTCTCCAGGCTTTAGCTTCTTACTTTCCTCAGCACCTGCAACGAATTGCAAATGTGAAATGGACAAGCAAAATCTAAAATCCAGCTGGATGTAATAGCTTCACAAGCTAGTGAGATTGACTGAAAAAATAAATGTACTTGATGTACATGCTGTTGGATAATATGACCCATAGCGTCAATATTTGAACAGATCACGGTGTTGTTGTACAAATTAACTATGTGACAAGGAAATTGCACTCTCATCATTTGTGATTAGATCACCATAGATGTATAAATGAAGAGAGGTCCATATGATTAGTTCCTGGATTGAGATGATATGAGACAGTATCAGTCCACGAAGGATTAATCATTAAATATCCCTAGTGGTAGTATTATCGAGACAGGACATCGACAATGCGGAATAGGCTAGTATTGCACTTGTGCGCGTTGTGAGGGCACAACGGCATAGTTCTCATAATATTAAGCATTGGATACTTATGCAAGTGCGATAGGAGGTTGTGTTTCACCGATGGTACGGGAAACAGCTTCGCTCTGGATAGACCCCTCGGAATCCCATTGGTATTATGACTAGTGTCTATGGGAGGCCGAAGTCAATGTAGGTGTGTATAGTCTTAACCTGAGACTTACATCGCTATACTTACGATAATCGATAGACTTTGGTCTTGGTGGTACAGGGCTTTAACCGGTTCTGCGTACACCACTTCTGGGTTTATCAGATCGTAGTGTATTGGGTGTGATGTCAAGACGGAAGTATCACTTCAGTCATAGTGGAGATGATGTCACGCAGGATACGGTATTAGTGCTCTAAGTGTTGCGCAACCATCGAGATATTATGACTAGGTTTGCATATCCGATTATAGAGACTAGTTACCAGAGACATCCGACATGTGCTTCGGACGGGGCAGACACTTATCCAGCCCCAGCCCTAGCACGTGACTATCCGATACTGGGCCGATATACACAATACTTGATATACTACGCTTGATACAGATCTATATTCCTGTAAGAATATTTCTGGAGAATGGGTAGGCATGGCGCTTTGCTAGAAGCCAACCTTGTCTTGTAAATCGGTATAAACGTAGTACGCGATACTTACGTGTTCGGATAGTCCGACGACCGTATTTACTGCCACATATCCGGAGATCTCATGGTTGGTTCCTGAAGATTCACCGATGACGTATGACTCGCACTTTAATTAATCTGGGATTAATTCGTTGAGAGAGAAAATTAATCTGGGATTAATTACGGAGATATTTTATCTCGGATAAAATATCGTTAAAGAGAGAGAACGATTAATTTGGAATTAATCGATAAATTATATATATTCGATATATTATAACGAAATTAGATTTCGACGCGGAATTGAAATTAGATTTTAATTCGGGGGAACGAATTAATTTAGAATTAATTCATTAGCGACGTGAATAGTGAATTCGCTAGGCGTAATCATTTAATTACGACGCACGGAAAATTCGTTAATTTGGAATTAGCAAACCCGAGCCCGGGATTGTTTGCGAGCGCATTCGCATTTCGAATTCGAGTGCGGCACGCAAGTCAAATCAAGCGTCAAATCGCAAGTCACATCAAGCGTCAAATCACATGTCACTTTGAGTGATGTGACATTTGAGTGATTGATGTGAGTTGATTTGTGTGATTGACAGCATTTAATGCTTTGCTTTTTGAAATTAAAATTGGTAAATGGTTTAATATTTTTGGAAAATATAAAACCCTTTACATTTTTTTATTTCCCACTAATTCTTTCTCTCTCTGATTTATGGTTTTGGCAATCTTTTTGGAGCCAAAAACCCATCTTCTTCTCTCTCTCGGTCTTGGACCGATTTCTTCATCTCTTTCTCTGGTTTGACCGAAAGAAATTGGAGAAGCAATGATCTTGTTGCAAGATCTATGTGCTAGCTACACACTCTTGGAGGCATCCTAAGGTGATAGGGAAGTGAGTTCGTGAGCTTGGAAGCTTGAAGCTTGGAGCTTCAATGGTGTCCACCAAAGCCGAAAATGGAGCTGCTGTTCACTGCCATTGCCGAGCTTGGAGGGAGGCAGAAAGTTTGCAGTGCGTTTTTGGTCCATCTTCGTTGCATCTCTACCGATCCATGTGAGTTTTTCCGCACCTCATTTGGTTGTATTCAACTCGTTTTTATGCTTATAAATGATCATTGGGACTTGATTGAAACTCAACAATGGTATCTTGAGCCATTTGTGCATAAAACGAATTTAGGGTTCTTAGCAAAATTTGGGGTTTTTTGATTTAAGCATGATTTTGACAAATTGTTTGTTTAAGAATGCTTGTATATGAATAACTTAGAGTTATATGTAATCAATTGAAGAAAAATTAATTGGATTGATTTCCCCAATTTGCTTATTGTTGGCCAAAACTTTAATTTGGGTAAACTTGATTTTGAGCATGTTTAATGAAATTGGATGATTTAGAATGCTTAAAGTATGTTTATTGAGGATTGATTGGATCAATTTGTTGAAAAAGTGTTTGGAACAATTTTCCCCAAATTGCTTATGTTGGCCGATTTAGTAAGTGCCCTAATGTCTTGGATTTTTGATTTTTTGTTCATTGGATGACTTGGAAATCATTTAGGGATGTTGAATTTATGTTTAATTTGGTTCAATTGGATTGAATTTGATTTGGACATAATTTTCCCCTTATGGCCGAGACTTTAGCATGTGTTTATTGGGTTTGATTTTGATCAAATTATGTTGGACATGATTAATTGATGATAAGCATGATTAATTGGACAATTTAGTGTTTTGGAAACTTTGATTTGGGTAATTAATAATGTTATACACTTTAGGTAATTTAATTGGGAATTTGGAATTTTTGGATTAAATTATTGGGCCTTAAAATTGGATTTGGGCTTTTAAAGTTGTTATTGGGTTTATTGGACTTTGTTGTACAAAGTTGGTTTAGGCCAAATTGGTTGGATCCAATTAGCCCAAAACCGCTTCCAAAAGGCCCAAATGCGACTAATGAACCTTAACGTTTAATTGGGCCTAATGGGCCTAAATTAATTTATGGGCTTATGGGGTAACTCCCGGATTGGATTTTGGTTATTCGGTTTGACCCGAGTTGACCAAAAGTCCACGCCTTGAAGAAATTAATTAAAAGCCCATCGAACTTTAATTAATTAATATTGGATATTAATCGGTCTTTGAGACGCGTACGATTAATTTGGAATTTAAGTCGTAAAGGTTTTTATTAATATAAAGTGTAATATTTAATTTGAATTAAATTGTAGATTAGTATTAAATACATATTAAATTGGATTTAATTATGTAGTTTAATTTAATTCTGGAATTAGTACTTTAAGTACTTATTCGCAAAACGAGTTTGACTCGAACAAAATCAAATCGTTGTTTGAACATTGGATGATCACTAATTATCAAGATTAATTAATTGGATTAGATTGATTGATAACATGCTTGAGTGAATACATGGTTGTGATGCATGAATAATGTATATCGGATGGATATTAGATGGGTGGGGCAATTTTAGAAATTGTTGTAATAAATTTGATTTATTAATTGGACCTGCGTGTCCAGCCTTATCACCTCATATTCTTTGTATTCTCTTCTCACCTATTCCCCTCAATGTAAATGAGGTTTCTTTAGAAGTGTAGTGTAACGGGTAGAAGAAATATTTGTGCTAGCGGGAGAGAGAAAGTGAGAGATTTGATCTAGGATCAATGTGTAAAATATCCATCCGCATATCATTATTATTTTATCATATGCGCTTTATTATGTGTTAGAATGCATGTTTAAGGGTGTATGATGATGAGACCTTAACAAAGATAATAAATTGGTTGCCAATTTGCACACGAAAGCCCTCATCAATATCATGCGTCTTTTCCTTCCATTGAGTGATTCTTGCTCAAGATCCTAGATTGGCATGGGTTGTTGGCCAAAGTCAAGCCCTTGTCCGTCGAAGATGTGTTTGAATCACGAGGCTTTGTTCCATATTGGTGTCATGTCCAAGTTGTGGTTTGTTGGCCAAAGTCAAGACCACTTCTTGTCCATCGACATTGATTACGAAGCTTCCATGGTCAATGGGTCCGCGCTTGACTGGGATCACTAGGTTTGTTGTGCCAAAGCCAAGGCCTAGTTGATTCAGAGGAAAAAGGTTAGGGTATATATCGATATATAGGCATATATATGATATATGTTTAGGACTTGGATGTCCACCTACTGGATCTAGGAATTGGATTGGATCCAATTGATCTTAGAGATCTACCTAGTTAATTATCATACAATTTGTTGGCCAAAGTCAAGATTGTGTGATATTTAACGGGATCCTAGCCCACTAGGAACACGGTTTCCCGAGTACTCGACAGAGGGTTAGAGGCTCGACGAAAAATAGTGGGAGGCAAGAATTGAATTTGCAATACTCGTTCAATTACTCGCCATACGCGCTCATTAAATTATTTCGTCATTAGATTAAATGTTAGTTGGACTAATTTTAAATTGTTGTTTTAATAAACAGTTGGACTGTATTATACTTGATTATAATATATATTGGATTATATTATCAATATATTTGAATTAATTAATTTCACTTTACAGTTGATTTTATAATTGGATTATAGTAATCAATGTAATTGAGGTTAATTAATTTGGATTATATTTGATTATATAGTTGGACTATTATAATCATTATAATATATATAGTACCACTAATCGTTGATTAAATAGTTGGACTATTGTAATCAAGATAAAATTGAAAAGTTGGATATTTAAAATATAATCTGGGATTAAAATTTTAAAATAATTTAATTTTCAAATTGGGAATAAATAATAGGTACTTTATTTGATAAAATAACTTATTATACCTAAGCCCTAAATTAAGCAAAATAAGTAGAGCATAAAATCTTTGGAAGATTTATGTGATGATGACTTTAGTGCTTAATTTAATATACTTGTCATAAATCTAATTTTAGATTTAAGAAGTATTAAAATTGCAATTTATAATTCTTGGAGAATTAATTGACTATTCTAGAGGAGATAAAGTCAAAATTTTGCAATTGGGCATGTAGCACGAGGTGCACATCGTTTCGATATTCTAAAAACCCAAGGCTTGGCCTAAGGTTCCTAAAATATTGAAAAGGATAATTGACATATACCAAAGTGACTACCATTTGGATATGGCAGACACGAAGGAATTAAAGAAAGGGCAAGGCTCTGACTTTAAAAATGTTTGTCAAAGTTATGTTCACAACTAGTATTGAAATTAGATTTTAAATACTTAGTGTGGTACATAAAATATGTATTGATGTTCAGAATCTGCTTTGAGCAGGATACTGACTTCAAGCTGAGATTGCTCTGCGAATCGGAAACGGGACGAAAGTCGCTGTTTCGACCGTAGATACCTAAGTTTAGGAACTACCCTTTGGGTGTGTACTTAAATTAGGAACTGTTATAATGTAACTAGTTTGACTAGAGACATTATCTCTATATCAGTGTTTAATCCATTGTGGATAAACCTTTATATTCTAGAACACTCAGTGTTTCATTATAAAAGATGATACTGAGATAAACACATTAGATGTGAATAACAGAATTTATATTTTGAATATAATAAAAATCTCAAAACATATAAAATGACAAATAAATAGCTCAAATTGATTTGATCAATAGAGACTTATTTGTGGCATTGTTGTCTAGGTCAGACATTAAACAAGACTCGTATATCCGCACTTTCGAAGAGTGGGTACTCGGACTGTTTTGATTCCAATCAAATAAAGTCTATGAATCTAGTTTAATGGGCAATGTGCCTAAAACACTATTTTACTTAGTAAAAGTGTAAATGCCACACCGATCTATTAGCCCTAGTTCATAATGAAGCAAGTGGGCCCATGTCTAGCTAGGCTAGATATGGATATGAATATTTCGTGACCTATACGGATGTGGCATCGCATTATGGTTATGTGTTTCTTTTGAAGAACACAAATCGGAAACTTTTAGAGTTTCGGCACGAAATAGACAAATAGATCGACTATAGTATTATACCGTCACGGTAAGACCGTAATGGAAAATACTTAAGCAATAAGTTTCTTATATACTTGAAAGAGTATAGTATTCTTTTAAATGAGGACTCCTCCCGGAACACGTCAAAGTGACGGTGTGTCCGTACTGGATAAATCGAATTTTGTTAGACATGATAATAAATCAAGAGTCGCTCTGAGCTACCATTTCCTTCAACGGATACAGATAAACAGTGTAAGAACTTATTTAGAATAAGGTTCCATAATAATCTGTTTGACAGATTACATATTAGATATGAACGGGAAGAAACCGGGTTTCTCATTCCTGACCATTTGGGATGCTAGGCATATGTTTGGATGATACCAAACTAGAACCCAAATTGGATAAGTGTCAATTGTAGGCTATCCTAGGGATACCATAAGTATTGTATTTATACATCTCACCAGAGAACAATTAGATTGTTGCTCACCATGCAGTTTTCCTGAGAGGAATACAGACATGCAGTGGTAAGTGGGAGGATAGTAAAACTCGATGAAAATCAGAGTAATACTATTCAAGGCACCTATTCCTAATGGAACATAATAGTTCATCAATGATGAAACTATTCCATTAATCTTCGAGTACACAAGAACCGCGTAGATCGGAGAGAGTCAGAAAACAACCTGGGGTATGGGTTTCTGATCTCACCTCATAAAGATGTTAATCTTTTAAGGTACACCAACTGATTACGTATGAGGTAGTGATACAAGGTATCGACTCCCTATTATGACAAAGTGTCATGAGTCCAAATGGATTCCATGTATATCAACAAGTTTGATACTAGTTGATGTACCATAAGGCATTGTGCCTATTGGTACTTTATAAGTCTTCAAGAAGACATACATGAAAGGCAACATACCAACGTACTAAGCTAGGCTTGTAAAGAAAAGGTAGAGTTATCAACATTGTGTTGATTACGACGAAACCTTTTACATGTTGCCATTGTTAAATCCATTTGGATAATGCTTGCTAAAGCTGTGTATTTCATTTATGAAATATGACAGCTTAACGGAAAATCGCTTTCCTGAAAAGGAAACCTTTCGGAGGATGTTTATAACATCCTATCGGTTTTGTCGTACCATAACAAGCAAACAAGGTTTGCAGGTTATTCGATCCATGTTTTGATTGAAGCAAGCATAGGTTCTAGGAATTATCGTTTTGATGTAATCATAATGGAGTATGATTTAATTCAAAACGAAATGATTCTTGTGTATATAAGGAGGTTAGTGGGAGAACACTGATAATGAAATTCCCATAAAGCAATCGGTGAAAGCTTGGCTTTCATAAGAAATTCTCCGTAGAATTCTGGGGAGTAACAACCTTTATTCAAGGAATAAAGATCTACTGGGCTAGATTTGGAGTTGTTAACACTCTCTGAGAAATTGTACATTTAAAATGTACGTAACCTGGTGTCTCATACGCTTTGAGCATATGGAGTCACAATCAGGACAATCCAAGTGATAGTCACTGGATTGAAGTTAAGAACATCTGATAGTATCTTAGAGAACTAAAGATGTTGTCTTAAATTATGGAGCAGGAGAACTTGAAGTGACTAGGATCACTGCTGTAAGTTTCCAAACCGGTAAATACTACGGTACTATAAAGTTTGAATAACGGGACAGTAAGCTGGAAATATTCCGAGCAAGATAACTGTTGCCGAATTAACAACAAATGCGGATTATTACTGCAGCTGAGGCAGCAATAGAAGCCATTTGGATCGATAATAAATCTAATTAGATTAGATATAGTTCTGTTAGCGGCTGAGCTAGGTGTCAGCACAGGCTAAAGAATTAATGGTCTCATCGACGATCCAGATATATACTTCTATATTCATCTGATTCGTTCGGATCATACATCGTGGCGATGTGATGATCGTATAAATCGCGTCAGAAGATAATCACGCAAATCCGATGACGAAAATCTTTTCTCTCAGCAATTTGAGCAAACCGTACATAGTTCGAGTGTAAGACACTTGAGTGACTGGCTATGTGCCAAGTGGGAGATTGTTGGATAATATGACCCATAGCGTCACTATTTGTACAGATCACGGTGTTGTTGTACAAATTAACTATGTGACAAGGAAATTACACTCTCATCATTTGTGATTAGATCACCATAGATGTATAAATGAAGAGAGGTCCATATGATTAGTTCCTGGATTGAGATGATATGAGACAGTATCAGTCCACGAAGGATTAATCATTAAATATCCCTAGTCGTAGTATTATCAAGACAGGACATCGACAATGCGGAATAGGCTAGTATTGCACTTGTGCGCGTTGTGAGGGCACAACGACATAGTTCTCATATATATAAGTATTGGATACTTATGCAAGTGCGATAGGAGGTGTGTTTTCACCGATGGTACGGGAAACAGCTTCGCTCTGATATAGACCCCTCGGAATCCCATTGGTATTATGACTATGTGTCTATGGGAGGCCGAAATCAAGGTAGGTGTGTATAGTCTTAACCTGAGACTTACATCGCTAATACTTACGATAATCGATAGACTTTGGTCTTGGTGGTACAGGGCTTTAACCGGTTCTGCGTACACCACTTCTGGGTTTATCAGAGAGTCGTAGTGTATTGAGTGTGATGTCAAGACGGAAGTATCACTTCAGTCATAGTGGAGATGATGTCACGCAGGATACGGTATTAGTGCTCTTAAGTGTTGCGCAACCATCGGGATATTATGACTAGGTCATGCATATCCGATTATAGAGACTAGTTACCAGACATCCGACATGTGCTTCGGACAGGGCAGACACTTATCCAGCCCCAGCCCTAGCACGTGACTATCCGATACTGGGCCGATATAACAATACTTGGTATACTACGCTTGATACAGATCTATATATTTATGTAAGAATATTTCTGGAGAATTGGGTAGGCATGGCGCTTTGCTAGAAGCCAACCTTGCCTTGTAAATCGGTATAACGTAGTACGCGATACTTACGTGTTCGGATAGTCCGACGACCGTATTTACTGCCAACATATCCGGAGATCTCATGGGTCAGTTCCTGAAGATTCACCGATGACGTATGACTCGCACTTTAATTAATCTGGGATTAATTCGTTGAGAGAGAAAATTAATCTGGGATTAATTACGGAGATATTTTATCTCGGATAAAATATCGTTAAAGAGAGAGAACGATTAATTTGGAATTAATCGATAAATTAATATATTCGATATATTATAACGAAATTAGATTTCGACGTGGAATTGAAATTAGATTTTAATTCGGGCGAACGAATTAATTTAGAATTAATTCATTAGCGACGTGAATAGTGAATTCGCTAGGCGTAATCATTTAATTACGACGCAACGGAAAATTCCTTAATTTGGAATTAGCGAACCCGAGCGCCCGGGATTGTTTGCGAGCGCATTCGCATTTCGAATTCGAGTGCGGCACGCAAGTCAAATCAAGCGTCAAATCGCAAGTCACATCAAGCGTCAAATCACATGTCACTTTGAGTGATGTGACATTTGAGTGATTGATGTGAGTTGATTTGTGGTGATTGACAAGCATTTAATGCTTTGCTTTTTGAAATTAAAATTGGTAAATGGTTTAATATTTTTGGAAAATATAAAACCCTTTACATTTTTTTATTTCCCACTAATTTTTTCTCTCTCTGATTTACGGTTTTGGCAATCTTTGGAACCAAAAACCCATCTTCTCTCTCTCTCGGTCTTGGACCGATTTCTTCATCTCTTTCTCTGGTTTGACTGAAAGAAATTGGAGAAGCAATGATCTTGTTGCAAGATCTATGTGCTAGCACACTCTTGGAGGCATCCTAAGGTGATAGGGAAGTGAGTTCGTGAGCTTGGAAGCTTGAAGCTTGGAGCTTCAATGGTGTCCACCCAAAGCCGAAAATGGAGCTGCTGTTCACTGCCATTGCCGAGCTTGGAGGGAGGCAGAAAGTTTGCAGTGCGTTTTTGGTCCATCTTCGTTGCATCTCTACCGATCCATGTGAGTTTTTCCCACCTCATTTGGTTGTATTCAACTCGTTTTTATGCTTATAAATGATCCTTGGTACTTGATTGAAACTCAACACATGCTCTCTCTCTCATTATCTGGGAAATGTAGTCAAGACAGTTTCTTTTCCAGTGCCCGACTTTGCTGCAATGATGAAATTTGCCTTCAGACTGTCTCTTGGGCTTAGCTATATTTCCTTGCGGGCGGAGAACCGAAAACTTCTTCTTATTCGCTTTCGTCTTCTTTCTCTTTGGCCTAGCCTGGGAAGAAGCAGAAAGTGAAGTAGGTTTCAGAGGGCGAGTCAGTACTCCCTTCCTTAGGTCCTCTTCCGCTATGATCAACATCCTATGCAGTTCATTTAAGCACAGATAATCCCATTCATGTTGAAATACATTACGAATTGGCGATAAGATGTTGGGAGCGAACCAAGAATGACACTCCTACTGAGAATGTCATTCAGAGGGAGATTATGTTGCCTCAGTTGTTCGAATCAAATCGATCAAGTGAAGAACATGCGAGCTCACAGCTTGCCCCTCGTCTAGTCACGCATGGAACAGTTCCATCGCAACTTTATGAACAACAATTTGTTCTTGGTTCATATACGATTCTCTTAATCGCATCATCATACTATACACATCTAACATGCCATAGTATTGCCTATTGAGTTCCGATGCTAGTGAACTTAAAATGTATGATTTAACTTTTAAATCATCGTCTTTCCAAGGTTGAAAAACTTATAGTTCCTCCGGTGTTGCGTCCTCAGACACAACAAGGGGCAGTAGACCCTCGAATACATATCCCAACTTTTCAGATTAATGACAATCCTTAAATCCAAATCCCAATCGACAAAATTTTCAGCGCCTTTTAGTTTGTTCGTATCCAATATATGCGCAAACGGATTAGTCGATTGTGCCGCCTTCGCAAATCTATCATATAGATTATGAAAAATGGCTAGCGGAATTAAACAGTTTCAAATAATATCGAAAGCATTAACTAGATCATGGATTTTTAATCAAAAAATACCCCTCCCACTAAATCATGCAATACTGTAATCCCCAAATAGAATACAAAGATTTAATAATTAAATTAAATACTAATAGTGAAAGGTGGATCCCATGAATATATTTCAGCTCACAGATTTGGCACGTTCTCGCCTACGTATATTCATCAGGTAGACAACTCATTGTCAATCACTCAATAGTGACTCATGGGTTTCCGGTCCTGATCGTTTCTCGTTGTGACAGATTTGACACGTTCATAAGGAGGCGTACCAAGGTTAAACTTGTCAATGATAAACTCAAGCTACTTGCGTAACCCTAACAGCTTTGACACGTTCAGGATTCCGCTGTCGCTTGAATTTATCTAGTATCATTTATACATCCGACATAAATAAATTTCTATCGGCTACATCCTCACAGCTTTGGCACGTTCTCAGATGTAGTCATAGAAAAGATATCCATAAACCGTATTGACAAGAAGGACCAGGTAACATGCATCAAATACATAATTAACATACAACCTTATTAATTAAGGATTTTCCGTAAAAGATGCTTTTACTTTATTTAATCAAATTAAATAAACACATGCATGCATAAAGTAAAGATTAAATTAAACATTGAATTTAAAGGCATAATCATATCCAGTGTTCAGAATCAGACTCGCTCCGATACCATTTTGTTGGGGTTTTGTAGGGAATACTCGGTAATGCAGCGGAACGCGGAAAATCAAAATTTTTCGATTTCAATAATTTTTCTTGTATCAATTAAATAAACTTATTTATTTAATTACCTAATACTTAAAAACTGAATTTTAACTCAAGAAATCATATTTCTTGAAAATTACCGTTTAACCTCTAAAATTTATATTTTGTTCATTTTAGTCCTCAAATTGTCAAATACAATTTTGGATGATTCCAAATCAGTTCTAAAATAATTTTCAACATGTCCAACACATAAAAAATAAATTTCAACAAAATCCCCATTTTTTTTAATATTGCCGAATAGCCTATAATTTTTCAATTTTTACAATTTGGTCTATTTTTGTTCAAAACATGTCAAGATCAAATCCAACCAACCCAAAAATTAATATGCATCATATACAAATCATAATACATATATGAAACCCCCAAATTTGGAAAGGGTTATGAACCCTAATTTTACAAATTGTCCAATAGACCAAATTAAACTAAATTAATTAAATTCAACACTTTAATCCAATCTTTACCATACCAAACAAGTCTCACCACCATGAAACAACTCAAGAAAAATTATAGGTCATCAATAAGTTGCTTAGAAATTTTAGAATGACAACATCATCATCAAATGACTAAAAGAGAGCCAATGAACTAATTTCATGCTTTCTTTATTCATTAAACATGTAAGCACCTTTCAAAAATTTTCCAACCATTTAATTACACACTAAAAGAGTATAGACAACATCCTAGCATGATATAAATAATTTCTAAGTTGAAGAAAGTAAGAAAAAACTTACAAAAACCAAGTTTTGGTAAAGGTTTCTTTATTGTTCTTAACTTTTGCTCTCAACTCACTTTGTAATATTTTGGATGCTTAACCTAATGAATGAAAAATGAAACAAAATAATATATACTCTCCAAAATAGCCTTGGCCGAATTTTGAGAGCAAAATAAAATATCTAGATATTTTTTTTTCATTTAATTCATTAATCCACTTGTGTATTTGATCATTATAAAATTTAATGATTTGCAACAAGTCAAATTATTCAATTAAAGTCATTTCCTAAAGTAATCATAACTTTTAATTACTTTAATTATTTAACAATTAAATAATTAAATAATTATTTAAATATAAATATTTTAAATATATGTATTATATTTACTTTAAATATTCAAATACGTATATATTTATGATATATGTCAAATATCACAATTTGACATTTAATTAATGTGTATTTAATAAAATCATTCATTAAATACAAATACACATTAATTAGGAAATGACCATTAGGTCCATTTATATTTATTTTTCGTTTAACCTTTAAACGACTTATAAATAATCAGTATTATTCATAAAAGTTGCCATAGGGCTCTACAAGTATATTTCATAGGTGAGACTCTCTAGATTCAGGTATATCCGTCACGAAATCCAATTTCGTGTCCATAATTCACCAACCCGTAAATTATGACGACCACAGATAAACTCGCTGAATCATACAGGTCGAGGTCATGGCATATGTTTAATTCCTCTGTCACAGGTATCCGAATATATCCCAGATATATAGATGTAAATGTCAAATCTCTATATGGACAATCCCATCGACGTCTCTATTAACAATCTCTAAAAGAACACTTAGAACTCATATCTAAAGTGTACCAAGTCAAATAATCATAAATGCTACTCAACCCGAGAAGATTCTTACTGACGTTGGTGTACCATCTATTAAGAATCTTCGGTGAGTCGTTCAATGTTTATCCGCTATAAACACTTACACGTCTATACGAGTCTCCAAGACTGATGGTTCATTGAGAAACCATTGGAATCCATTATTCCAGTATATGACATGTATCGGTCTCAACAGGTTTACTTTACTGACCAAGTAGTGTAAACCTTGACTAGGAACAGTCTAATAATGACAACATTATGATACAACTAAATGTCAGTTGCGACGTTTTTGCAACTGTATCATAACTAATCATTTTATGTTCAATTACGTCTTTACCATATGAAGAGATCTATTATATTATATAAACTATTTATTTTATTCAAAATAAAATATTTACAAGAGTATTTACAAGGAAATACAACAGGGAATTGGCGCTCTGATCACCAACCCTAACAAGATCCACTTTCGCTGAGCGGGTAATGATCCGACCCTAGGGGTTCCATATATATCATAACATCGACACTATAGATATGCTCCTCTAGCGTTGGATATCAATTTTGCTATAGTGATAGATTCTAAACATGAAATCATCTAATTTGTTGCTAGCAAACCAGAAGCATTGAACACAAGAAAATATAAATAAACTGAATTAAAACTTCATAATAATTAATTGGCAATCAAACATATAGGTTCAAGCATAGGCTACATCAACCTCTAGAATAATAAAATTAGTTCATAACTAAATAAGTAAACAATGAAAACGAAGTCAAGAATATATTGGACAACATTAGAGTTCATAGAAAGAAACTAGAAGATAAAACCCGAAATCGATTCCCTTCATCTTTGGACATCACCACATTCGTCTACTCTTATTTCTCTTCAATTTCTCTCCTTGAATCTCTCTAAATTATGTGTTTAGAGCTCTCTTGTTATGTCTTGTTCTATCTCTTAGGGTTTTGGACACACTAATGTATTTATAGGGAAGTCCTAGAGTCATTCTGCATGTAGAAAACTGATTCCTTATAATGTTGAAAATCATATGGGGCGTCACGATGCTACTTATCTAGAAATTGGTGTTTACTTCATGGCAGTGGCGTTGCGACACCAGCAACCCTGTTAGGATGAGTATTTTTGCGTATTTTTCTTTCATGCGTGCTTCATTTGTATTCTTAAGCTCTCAAAATACGTATGTTAGCCTTACGATCCATGCTCTAATGCTTCTTATTAATAAAACACAAAAGAAATTATAAAACACGTAAAATGACACGAAACCTAACAAAATAATAAGCTAAAAATGTATGAATAAGTGAGTATAAAACACACTTATCAACAACCTGGGTGGGAAATACCGTAATATCTTGCAAAGGTGTCTTCGGGATAGGTGGTGGCACATATAGAGCAGTTGTTGTGCTGTTCTCTGTTACTGTTTCCTCTTGAATTGTTGTTTCTTTACCTTGAATGCCTTAGTCCTAAGAAGTGTCTTTAGTCTCTTTTCCGCTCCTGTGGGTTATTACTTGATGTCTTCGGGATATATGGTGGCACATATGGATGAGTTGTTGTGTTGTTCTCTGTTACTGTTATTGTTTTCTCTTGAATTGCTGCTTCTTTGCCTTGAATGCTTTAGTCCTAAGAAGTGTCTTTAGTCTCTTTTCCGCTCCTGTGGGTTATTACTTGATGTCTTCGGGATATGTGGTGGCACATATGGATGATTTGTTGTGTTGTTCTTTGTTACTGTTATTGTTTCATCTTGAATTGCTACTTCTTTGCCTTGAATGCCTTAGTCCTAAGAAGTGTCTTTAGTCTCTTTTCCGCTCATGTGGGTTATTACTTGACACTGCTCCTTGGGGTTGACTTCAGTATTACTAGGAAATACCCATTTCTGTTGAATAGTCAAGAAAGAAGCAATCTGCCCAATCTGCACCTCTAAAGACTTCATTGTTACCCCTATATTGCCCACATGTGTTTCAATGTCATTCAGCCTTGACTCATTCTTCTCAAACCTCTCTGAATTTTTTGCAACAAATGTGCTCATGAGGTCTTCCAAGGAAGGTTTCTACTCAGCTTTTTGATTTTTGTAGCCAGTAGGAGGTTGTAAGACATTCTCTGTATTGGTATATGACAAGTTCGGATGATAATAGTTTGGCACATGATTACCTTTATAGTTTTTGAAGTTTCGATTGTTCACATACTGGACTTGCTCATATCCTCTGTCATGTGAAATCATTCTATTAGCAACAGCAGCTTCAATAGATGGTTGGCCATGTTGGTTGGTCAATGCTGCTAGATGGGTTGTGAGTGATGACATTTGAGTTGTAAGTGCAACAATAGGATCCACCTAATATATACCCACCACCTTAGGCACAGTAGTCCATTCATTTGTCCATTGGAAATGGTTAACGACCATTTCTTCTAACAAATTATAGGCATCCTCAGCTGACTTCTTGAATAGAGCTCCCCAGCTGCTGCATCAACCACAGTCTGATTCGAACCATTCAGCCCATTATAGAACAACTGAATCTGGACCTAGTATGTATAATTGTGTTGTGGGCATCTTCGTAATAGATCATTAAAGCACTCTCATGCTTCATACAGAGTCTCAGCCTCCAACTGCTTAAATATACTAATTTTTGCCCTCAGCTGAGCTGATTTAGCTGGTGGAAAGAACCTCTCAAGAAATTTTGTGGCCATATCCTGCTATATCATGATACTCTCCATCTGTATTGATTGAAGCCAATACCACGCTTTATCCCGTAAAGAGAATGAGAATAAGCGTAGCCTCATGGCATCTTTAGTCACGCCATTCATCTTTATGGTGTTTGTGATCTCCAGGAACATCCTTAAGTGCATGTTGGGATCCTCTACAGCTTAACCCCCAAACTGATTCTTTTGCACCATATTGATCAATGAAGGTTTTAGCTCAAAGTTGTTAGCATTTATTGGCGGATGCGTAATCCCAGAATAATTATCATCTATGACCGGCTTGAAGTGATCTCTGATTGCCACCTGACGTAGATTATTCTCTCTGTTTTCAGCCGCCATTTCTTCAATCAAATAAAAACACAACAAAAATAAAACTTAAAACAAAAGTAAATAAAAAAATTAAAAATAAAATCTAAATTAAAACTAAGGTTGTTTAGTAATAGTATTAATGTGAATTAAATTAACAATCCCCGACAACGGCGTCAAAAACTTGTTGTGATATTTTATATCGTACCGCAAGTGTACGGTGTCAAGTTTTAGTATAGATAAGTGAAAGAGTGTCAAACCCATATGGATTGTGTTCAACTCACACTAAGTACTATAATTAATAATCCTAACTTTATTTAGACAACAATTAAATTAAGAATAATCTGAAGTTAAAACTAAAAACTAAATATGCAAGATATTAAAATGTTAAATAAGATAAACCATGATGAGAGAGATTCTAGAGTCTGATTTCACATAGTTATCCCCTATGTATTTGTTATGCCAATCAATCATTATTCCGTTGCATTGTTTATAAGTAATGAATTCTAAAGTATTCACTCCTTCTCCCGAGCAAAAGTGAAAGTATTATCAACTACAGATTTCGATATCCCTATAAAAATGTAGTAATTAACAACTCATTATGTTTTGTGATTCTATTTTAACGACTTCAAAGGAGCTATAGATTCTCCCGAACTCTAAAAAATTCCTAGGTTATATTCTCTAGATCTTATTCAAAATCCCTCTCTCCCGAGTGATAGATTCTAAACATTCATCATCTTAAATTGTGGCAACAATCAAGAAGAAGTAAACACAAGAGAATATAAATAAACTGAATTATAATATCATAAAACTCAAATTGGCAATCAATACATAAGTTCAAACATTGGCCACACCATCCTCTAGAATTATAGAGTTGTTCATTACTAAAGATAAAAATAAGGAAAACATGGTCATGAATCTAATAGATATCATGAGAGTTAACGATAAAAACTAGAAGATTAAACCCGAATTGAATCCATTCATCTTTGGGCGTCACTGCCTTTGTCACTCTTCAATCTTTCTTCTTGGATCTCTCGAAAATTCAGTGTTTTATATCTTTGTGATGTATATTAGCCTCTCCCTTTAGGGCTTGGACGTGATGTTTAATTTATAGGAAAACCCCAGAGTTGTTCTGCGCACCTTGCGGAAACCCTAAAACTCAACTTGCTCGTCGCGGCGCCGAAATGTTGGCGCCGCATCGCCAATCTCCCTGGATTCTAGTATGGAATGACCTTGGTGTAGGAAACAAATTTCCTTAGCGCGGCGAAAGTTGCTTGTGGTGGCACCGGGTCCGGTATGGATTTTTAAAATTTCTTTGCCTTCTCCCTTTATTGTCATAGCCGAAATCAGTCATTTGATGTCCAACACTTGGATCAACCAATCAATCTCCCGAACTATGACTCGAAACCAACAAACTGAAGTGTGGGCTTCACTCACAAAGATCAAACCTCTAAACAATTTAGATAATTAAGATGTCACAATGGTGTTTGGCTTTTTAGAATTTCAAACACTCTCACAACACTTGTGAATGTTTGAACTCTCTCTATTTTCTCTCAAATTCTTTCTCACAACACTTGTGTGAATGAATGCAAAATGTTAACCTTAGAAGTGAGAGAAATGGTAGAGATTATATTCTCTTACACAAGCCAAGTAACCTTGTCATTAAGAATCTAATGCTTTCTTGCAATGGCCAACACAAAAATGATTAAATTAAGACTTGCAAGAATCTAATGCTTTCTTGCAATGGCCAACACAAAATTAAGAATCTAATGCCATATGCCTTTGTCTCTAAGGTAATAAAAATCACCATCTCAATAATGATTAAATTACCTTCAATTATATTGTAGTAATTATCTCATAATTATTACTAACTCGATTATCTCATAATCAAGACTTGATTATCTCATAATCAATTAATTCTAGAAAACATTAAGTTAAACTAATTTAACATAGTGTTCATTTGTGACAATAAATATTATTAATCTCATTAATAATATATAAATATAAAGTGAGCATATTATTAGACAATTTAATTATATTAGGTTTGCTACAGTTAATCGAGCTATCACGGGGACCAAATGGACCTACGGTTCCGAGCCCCAATAATTCTGAAATATTAATTAAACTCTTTAATCAAATATTACGAATTATTAACTCCGCGTTATTCCACTAAAAACTTGAAGTTAAACTCCCCTTACCGTAGATGGATAAAATAAACTGAACAACTTCGGTGTCCATCGATATAGTCATTATATATGGATATAGCCCTTTACGAATATCTCATAAATAGAGTCGGGTCAAAAGTCCGTTAAACCCCTCTAAATATTTTATCTCTTAAGCACCATTGATTCTATAATGAACAATTAATTCATAACAATTATGAATATAAAACTTTGTATTCGTAATAGAAAAGTTGAGCGCTCAAATTGTTCAAGTCTCAAATCAACTCTTAAAAGAGATATTCTTCTGCTTCTCGTAAAAATGAGTGAATTCCATATTCATGTAAAACGTTACCAGCTACACACCAAACCATATCCCTAAAATACGTAGTTATTGGCCGGGAATGCAACACCAACCTCACCATAGTAAATCAAAGGACATAGCCTGTCATGCAGGAGTTCGTAGTACACTCAGGATTAAGATCGAATCCATATATGACCATCTATTAGATAAAATGAATTTTTTCGGTTAACAGATATTAAAAGAAATTCGTATTTATCTGAGTCAAGTCCTATATGATCTCATCATACAAGGTGTCTTCATTCCCATGTCACTACATGAACGATCCTGGATCAAGGTCGTCATACAAGTATAAAATGGACCGCAGCTATAGATAAACCACGAACAAAGTACCCGCTTTGTTTGCTCTCTATGGACTATTTTTATTACTAACTTCATACTCAAATCCTCTTGTGCATCAAACATACACTAAGTCCGAAGGTACAATAGTAATCAATGTAAATAAGACAATTGGACAAAATGCGAAATAAATCAAACAACTTTGATAAAATGAATAATGCATTTATTATTATTACAATAATCAATTCCGTTTACAATACATGAAACTTTAGGACATAAATCCCAACAATCTCCCATATGGACTAGAGCAAATGGGACATGTCATGTAATCCTAAACCCTTTAGGTGACCTTTAAACACTTTAGCTGATAAAGTCTTTGTAAATGGATCCGCCAGGTTGTCTGTAGATGGAATCTGCGTGACAACGACATCTCCTCTCTGCACTATCTCCCTGATGAGGTGATATTTCCTCTCAATATGCTTACCCATCTTGTGGCTTCTTGGTTCTTTGGAGTTTGCCACTGCACTACTATTATCACAATAAAGTGTGAGCGATTTATCCAAATCTGGAACAACTTCCAGATCTGCTAAGAACTTACGGAGCCAGACTGCATCCTTAGTTGCTTCACAAGCTGCTACATATTCAGCCTCCATGGTGAAGTCAGCAATACAAGATTGCTTTATGCTCCTCCATACTATAGCCCCACCACTTAGGGTGAACACTGATCCAGATTTTGATTTCCTAGAATCGACATCCGTCTGAAAATCAGAGTCTGTATATCCTCTCAGAATCATATCCTAACTTGTATATACAAGCATATAATTTCTCGTTCTCCAAAGATACTTGAGAATATGTTTCATCGCTACCCAATGATCTAATCCTGGGTTGGATTGAAACCTACTAACTACTCCCACTGTAAAACAGATGTCCGGTCTAGTGCATAACATAGCATACATAAGACTTCCAACTGCTAAAGCATATGATATATGTCTTATCTCCTCAACTCCTTGAGGTGTCTTAGGAGACTGTTCCTTAGATAAATGAATTCCATGCCTGAAAGGTAAATTACATTTCTTGGAATTATGCATACCAAATTGTACAAGAATATTGTCGATATAGGTTGCTTGAGACATGGCTAACAGTCGTTTCTTGCGATCCCGAATGATCTGGATTCCAAGTATATAACTTGCCTCTCCCAAATCTTTCATTTGGAATTGGTTAGCTAGCTAGATTTTCATGTCCGATAAGATCTTTACATCATTCTCAATGAGTAAAATATCATCAACGTATAACACAAGGAAAACTACCTTCCCATCAATGATGCGCTTGTAGACACAAGGCTCATCGATGTTCTGCTCAAAGTTATAAGACTTGATCGTAGTATCAAACCTTATGTTCCAAGATCTAGATGCTTGCTTGAGTCCATAAATAGACCCTTGCAACTTGCAAACTTTTTGCTCTTGACCTTGGGTAATGAACCCCTCTGGTTATACCATATAGATACTCTCATCAAGATTGCCATTCAAGAATGCAGTCTTGACTTCCATTTGCTAAATCGCATAGTCATAATATGCGGCAATGGAAAGAAGAATCCTGATGGATTTAAGCATGGCTACTGGCGAGAAATTTTCTTCATAGTCAACTCCTTCTTTCTGGGTATAATCTTTTGCCACTAGTCTAGCCTTAAAAGTCTGTACTTTCCCATCTATTCGTTTTTTTCTTATAGATCCACTTGTAGCCTATGGGTTTTACTCCATCAGGTTGGTCTATAAGTTCCCAGACTGAGTTAGAGTACATAGACTCCATCTCGAGGTTCATGGCTTTGAGCCATTCCTCTTTATCAGTATCTTCCATTGCACTACGATAGGTCAATGGATCATATATACCATCAAAAGATGCAACAACTTACACTTCACCATTTCCTAGATAGCGTTCAGGTTATCTCACAACCCTCCCACTACGTCTAGGTGGTATGGTATCCTGATAAACTTGCATCTGACTTTTAGATGTAGAAGGTGTTATGTCTTTGTCAACATTTGACAATGGTTTACTGGTTGTACCAGCAAGTAACTCCTCAAGTAACATTTTACTTCGAGGTTTGAACTCTCTCATATAGTCCTCCTCAAGAAATGTAGAATTTATCGACACAAATACTTTATTATCTTCTAGACTATAAAATAATCCACCCCTAGTTTCCTTAGGATAGCCTACAAATAGGCACACATGTGAACGTGGTTCCAACTTAGTAGTCTTGTTCTTTAGCACATGTGCTGGACACCCCCATATGCGGAAATGTCGCAAACTAGCTTTACTACCATTCCACCACTCTAAGAGATTCTTAGAAACAGACTTAAAAGGAACTACATTCAGGATATACATTGCAGTTTGCATTGCATACCCCCAGAATGAACTAGGTAGAGTGCTATAACTAAACATTGATCTCATCATGTCTAGTAGGGTCATATTTCTCATTTCTGCAACACTATTTTATTGTGGTGTTCCAGGTGCTGTGAGCTGTGAAATAATTCCATGCTCAACTAAGAATTCCTCAAAATCTCTATCAAGGTATTCTCCTCCACGATCTGATCGTAGAATTTTGACGTTTTTACCTAAATGTTTCTCAATCTTAGCACGATACTCTTTGAACCTTTCAAATGTATCTGACTTGTGCTGCATTAGGTAAATATACCCATATCTAGAATAATCATCAATGAAAATGATGAAGTATTCAAAACTACCTCGGGCTCTTACATTCATTGGTCGCCAAACGTCCGAATGTATTAGCTCAAGTGTTTTTTTGGTTCTTATCCATTTTCCAGTAAAAGGTCTCTTAGTCATTTTGCCTTCTAGACAAGATTCACAGACAGATAAAGTACCGAGTCTTAACTGATTTAAAACTCCATTCTTAATTAGTATATCTATTCGATCAAGGTTAATGTGACCAAGTCTAAGGTGCCATAAATAAGTATCATCATGAGAAATCTTTTGTCGTTTAGTTTTAGATCTTTCAATCTTAAACATTTCAGTATTAAGCAGTGATTCATGTATTAACGGCCTTAATACATATAGATTATTTTCGGAGTTTCCCGTGCATATATTTAATACATTTCTACTAATAATAACTGAATTATTATTAAATGAAATAGAAAAACCACATTCTATAAGTTTTGTTACAGAAATCAAATTCCTGCGAAAACCAGGAATATATAGTACACCATTCAAACATAAATAACTCTTATTAAAATTCAAATTTGAAACTCCCACTGCTTTTACTGAAACAACATCCCCTGTCCCAACTCTTATGGTAAAGCTACCTTCAGCAAGGTCCCTCCATGAGTCAGGTAGCTGCGAAGAACAACAAACATGATTAGTGGCACCAGAATCAACAATCCATATGGATTTATCATCCTCCACCAAAAGAGACTCAATGACAAGTAAATCATATTTACTTGTATTCTTTTTCTCTTTAAGCTCAGCAAGGTATTTCAGAAAATTCCTTTTCCAATGCCCTTGTTGTTCACAATGGAAACATTTTCCTTTGGCATTGGTTCCTTTAGAGCCTTTGTTGTTCTTCTTTTTCATTGGTTTCGTCTTTGTCTTCCAATTGCCTTTCTTCTTCTTCTTCTTTACAGATTTAGAAGATTCGGCAACATTTGCCTCGGTATTGGACCTACGAGGACCATTCAAAAGAGACTCGTAATTGGTGAGCTCATTTAGTAGCTCAGTCAACGAAAAGTCAACTTATTCATAGAATAGTTGCTTTTAAACTGCAAGAAACTCTTCGGAAGGGTTTCCATGATCATTGTCACTTGGCTTTGCACATTAATACGTGCACCATGGGTTTCAACCATATTAAGATGAGACATCATCCTTAACATATGGTCTCAAACAGATGTGCCTTCCTTTATTCTAGCGGTCAATACATAGATTATTGCCTCATGTTGTTGCCGTTCTGAAGGTTTCCCAAACATGTTATGTAATGACTACATATCATTGATGTTGTCGCCATAGGCTCATGCTTCTTGGACAATTTTGACCCATATCATCACTATTTGTACAGAACATGGTGTTGTTGTACAAATTAACTATGTGACAAAGGAAATTGCTCTTTTATCATTTGTAATTAGATTACCAGGATATATAAATGATAAAAGTCCATATGATTAGTTCCGAATTAATAAAATATGAGACAGTATTAATTCACTAAGGTTTAATCATTAAAATATCCGTAGTCGTAGTATTATCGAGATTGGACATCGATAATGCGGAATATACTAGTATTGCACTTGTGCGCGTTGTGGGAGCATAACGGCATAGTTCTCATATATTTAAGTATTTGATACTTATGCAAGTGTGATAGGAGGTTGTGTTTACTGATGGTACGAAAACAGCTTCGCTCTGGATAGACCCCTCGGAATTCCATTGGTAGTATGACTATGTGTCTATGGAAGTCCGAATCAGGGTAGGTGTATTTGGTCTTAACCTGAGACTTACATCACTAATACTTACGACAATCAATATACTTTGGTTTTGGTCATCCAGGGCTTTAACAGGTTCTGTGTACGCCTCTTCTGGGTATATTGAGAATCGTAGTGTATTGGGTGTGATGCGAAGATGGAAGTATCACTTCAGTCATATGGAGATGATGGTCACGTAGGATAAAGAAATGGCACTCTTGTATGTTGCAGCTATCGGGATAATACGACTAGGTCATTTTTATCCGATTATAGAGACTAGTTACCAGAGATTCGATATGTGCTTCGTATGACGCAGACACAATTCCAGCCCCAGGCCTAGCACGTGACATCCGATACTTGATTGTAATACGCAATACTACGTATACTACGTCTGATACAGATTAGATATTCCTTTAAGAATATTTCTGGAGAATTGGGTAGGCACGGTGCTTTGCTAGAAGCCAACCATGTCTTGTAAATCAGTAAAAACGTAGTACTAGGTACGTACTTATTTGGATAGTCCGACGACCGGATTTACTGCCAACATATCCAGGGATCTCATGGGTCACTTCTCGAAGATTCACCGATGACGTATGACTCGCACATAATTAATCTGGGATTAATTATAAGAGAGAGAAAATTAATCTAGGATTAATTACAGAGATATTTTATCTGGGATAAAATACTATTTATAGAGAGAGAACGATTAATTTTGAATTAATCGATAAAATAATATATTCGATATATTAAACGAAATTAGATTTCGACGCGGAATTAAAATTAGATTTTAATTCGGGCGAACGAGTTAATTTAGAATTAATTCGCTAGCTACGTGAACAGTAATTTTGCTAGGCATAATTATTTAATTAAATTTGATTTAATTGTTGGAATTCTCTAAGGTCCCAAGGATCAATTATCAAGCAAGAAACACAAGTGAATACATGAAGAAATATGGCGGAAACATACTTACAATGATCGGTTGAGATGCGACGAAGAACACTTCAACTTTCTGCCTTCTATCAAGCTCGGCAGTGATCTGATTTGGAGTCCCATTTTCGGCTTCAATCTTCAAGAATCCAAGCTCCAAGCTTTCGAATGGTATTCCAAGCTCGCGGGTGGGTTTCCCTATCACCTTCGTATGTCTCCTATAGTGTGCTAGCACTTTGATTTTGCAACAAAATCACTCATTTGCTTCTCCATTTTCACGGCAAAAACAGAACCAGTGATGGGGAGAAGAAGGCCTCCAAGGCCGAGAGAGATAGAGAGAGCAAATTTGGCTCCCAAAAACGTGAGAAGAGAGAGAGAATTGAAGTGATTATTTTTGGTATTTATGATTTTAATGTATCTAATACACTTTTTTTATTTCAAAAAAATCAAATAAAATTGATTTATTAAATACAAAAAAGTCAAGCCATTAAAGGCTCCAACCACTTCCATCAATTCCCATCAATCATTAATAGTGACTTGCGTCAATCACTCAAAGTGAAAGACATCTATCACTTGATTGACGAATGATGTGACGCTAGATGCGAATGCGCTCGCAAACAATCCCGGGCTCGGGTTCGCTAATTCCAAATTAACGAATTTTCCGTTGCGACGTAATTAATTATAAATTAATTCGTTCGCCCGACTTAAAATCTAATTTTAATTCCGCGTCGAAATCCAATTTCATTTAATATATCGAATATATTAATTAATCGATTAATTCCAAATTAATCGTTATCTCTCATTAAATGATATTTTATCCCAGATAAAATATCTTCGTAATTAATCTCAGATTAATTTTCTCTCTCATCTAAATAATCCCAGATTAATTAAAGTGCGAGTCATACGTCATCGGTGAATCTTCGGGAAGTGACCCATGAGATCCTCGGATATGTTGGCAGTAAATTCGGTCGTCGGACTATCCAAACACGTAAGTACCAAGTACTACGTTTTACCGATTTACAAGACAAGGTTGGCTTCTAGCAAAGCGCCATGCCTACCCAATTCTCCAGAAATATCCTTACAGGAATAAGCGATCTATATCAGGCGTAGTATACGTAGTATTGCGTATGTCGATCCAGTATTGGATGATCACGTGCTAGGCCTGGGGATGGAATTGTGTCTGCCTCATACGAAGCACATGTCGGATGTCTGGTAACTAGTCTCTGTAATCGGATATACATGACCTTGTCATAATATCCCGATAGCTGCAGCATTTAAGAGAACCAGTCCCGTATCCTACGTGACCATCATCTCCACTATGACTGGAGTGATACTTTCGTCTAAGGGTGGCAATAAAGCCCGCGGCCCGGCCCGGCCCGGTCGGCCCGGCCCGCGGGCTTTGGCCCGGCCCGGGGGTGGAAAAAGCCCGGGCCGGGCCTTGAAAAGAAGCCCGGCACGGGCCCGGGCCCGGGCCGGGCTTTTCTATTTTGGCCCGGGCCCGGCCCGGCCCGGGCCAAAATTAAAAAAAAAAAAAAAAACATAAATATATATATATTTTTTTAATATGTTTGTATCATTTTTATTTATTTTTAACATTTAAATTGTTAATTTATCAATGAAACTTGTGATTTATTTATAAATTGTATTTGTATATAGTGTAAATATATTTTATATTTATATATTTTTAATTTTTTAAATTTTTTTTTTTAATTTTCGGGCCCAAAAAAAGCCCGGGCCCAAGCCCGGCCCGACTCGGGCCGGGCCGGCCCGGCCCGGAAGACACCCGGGCCGGGCTTTTCCCGGGCCCGGGCTTTTTTTTTGTTGGCCGGGCTCGGGCCGGGCTTGCAAAAGCCCGGCCCGGCCCGGCCCATTGCCACCCCTACTTTCGTCTTGACATCACACCCAACACACTACGATTCTCAATATACCCAGCAGAGGCGTACACAGAACCTGTTAAAGCCCTGGACGACCAAAACCAAAGTATATTGATTGTCGCAAGTATTAGCGGTGCAAGTCTCAGGTTAAGACAAAATACACCTACCCTGATTTCAGACTTCCATAGACACATAGTCATACTACCAATGGAATTCCGAGGGGGTCTATCCAGAGCGAAGCTGTTTCCCATACCATCGGTAAAACACACCTCCTATTACACTTGCATGAGTATCCTATACCCAAATATATGAGAACTATGTTGTTATGCCCTCACAACGCGCACAAGTGTAATACTAGTCTTTTACGCATTTATCGATGTCCAATCTCGATAATGCTCTGACTAGGGATATTTAATGATTTATCCTTCGTGGACTGATACTGTCTCATATCATTCTCAATCCAGGAACAAATCATAAGGACCTCATATCATTTATACATCTTGGTGATCTAATCACAAATGATAAATGAGCAATCTCCTTTGTCACATAGTTAATTTGTACAACAACACCATGATCTGTACAAATAGTGACGCTATGGGTCATAATTTTCCAACAATAATTACATCGCAACGGAAAATTCGTTAATTCGGAATTAGCGAACCCGAGCCCGGGAGTGTTTGTGGGCCCACTCGGATTTTTAATTCAAGTGGAGCCCACAAGTCACATCAAGTCACATCACTAGTCATTCATTCACGTTTATGGTGATGGAAGTTGGTATAGGAAATGATGGAAACTTGTTTTACACTCCAAGTTGGTAATGATGGAAGTTTATTACCAAATGTTTGGTATATCTTGAATTTGATTTTTGAAATCAAATTACACAAGTCAAACACACATCTTCCTTATTCTCTCTCTCTCCCTCACGGCAATAGCCATTTTTTCTCTCAAAATTCTTGGCTTTGCCGAGACATATACAAGGATAGGAAACAATTTGTTGCAAATTTTTCCAAGTGCTAGCACACTAAAGAGATCATCCAAAGGTGATAGGGAAACCCATCTATGAGCTTGAAATCAAAGATCAAAGCTTGGAGCATTGATTCAACATTCAAAGAGAAGCTTGGAGCATAAATCAAGAGCTTGCCCGAAAGTTGGAGCAGCAGAATTTTTTGTGTTCATCGCATCCAAAAGCCGATCAAAGTGAGTATTTCCGCTACTTTACTTTGTTGTATTCGCACATTTCATTGCTTAATTGATCTTGGTTTGACCTAGAAAACCCAACAATGGTATTAGAGCAGTTATTAAGCATGAAATTGAATTCAGGGTAAAATTTGGGTAAATTTGATTTGAGCATGATTTAACCAAATTGTTTGTTTGAGCATGCTTGTATATGGATAACTTGGAGTTATATGTGATCAATTTGATGAAAATTGAATTGGATTAATTTTCCCCAATTATTTTGGCTTGGCCGAATATGTGATATGCCCTAAGTCATGGTATTTTTTGTTCTTTTGATCATTGGATGAGTTTAAAGACTTCAGATAAATTGATTTAGGATTTAATTGGATTGAAATCGAAATAGATTTTAAAAATCCCTCATTGCCGTGACATGTATAGCATGTAATGAGTTGATTTTGTTTCAATTGTGTTGGACATGAATTGAATTTAATAAAGCATGATTAATTGTGTAAATTGGTATTTTGGAAATGTTGATTTAAATAATTAATTATGGCTAATACACTTTATTTGATTAAATTATGATATTTGAAATATTGGAATTTAATTAGTTGGGCTAAATTTGGAATTGGGCTTAAAATATTGTATTTGGGCTTAATGGGCTTGGTTGGGCCAAGTTTAGTTTAGGTTAATTGGTTGGATCCAATTGGGCCTAAAACCATTTTCATAAAGTCCAAATATTATTAATTGGGCCTTTAAAATTTTAATTGGGCCTAAATTGATTTTTGGCAAAATGGTGATTCCTTATTGGGCTTTGGTTGCCAAAGTCTATGCCTTATAAATTAATTGAAAGTCCATTGGACTTTAATTAAATTGACATTGGATGTTAAATTGGGCTTTGAGACCTGTTAAGATTAGATTTAGAATCTAAGTCGCAAAGGCTCATTAATAAAGTGTAATTATTTAATTTGTAATTAAATAAAGAATTTGTATTGAATACAAATTAAATTGGATTTAAAATATTATAGTTTGATATAATTCAAGAATTAATATTTTGATTACTTATTCTTAAAACGAGTTGGACTTGCGCAAATCAAATCATTGTTTGAACATTGGATGGTCATTAATTTCAGATTAATTAATTGGATTAGATTGATTGATAACATACTTTGTGTGAATACATGGATGTGATGTATGAATAATGTATATCGGATGGATATCAGATGGGTGAGGGCAATTTTTGAAATTGATGTACTAAATTTAGAATTTATTAAATTGGACCTGCTTATCCAGCCTATTACCTCTTGATTCTTTGTATTTCTCTTCTCACCTATTCCCCTCAATGTAATTGAGGTTTCTTTAGAAGTGTTATGTAATTGGGTAGAAGTAAGATTTGTGCCAGCGGGAGAGAGGAAATGGAGAGATTTGTTCTAGGAACAAATTGTTTTAAATATCCATCCGCATATCATTATTAATTTATTTATCGCGCCTTATTATGCTTTTAGAATGCATGTTTAAGGGTGTATGATGAGACCTAATCAAAGATAATTAATTGGTTGCCAATTACGCGAAAAACCCTCAACAAATATTAAGCGTTTTTCCTTCCTGTGGGAACACAGAACTTCGGCGACGCATGCTGTTCCAGGTCGCGGCCTAGTCGGGAGTACGGAGTAGCCACGGGGGACTAAACCGGAGAATAATGGAGTCGCCACCCGGTGTGAACTGGGAAAATGAGATTTAAGGCCGCACTCACCCCTCGCAAGGGAAGACCTCAAACCGTTGGGTTCGGAATGGTCCATTACTTATGTCACTTGTAATGAAAGGATTTGTGTAATAATTTAATCAAGCTTAAGTAACACTTATTTCCAAGAGTATCATGCTTCTAAATCCATATGCGCAAAAATAAAAATTACACCTAAATTTGCATATATTTCACATCTAAGATTGCATGCTTGAAAGTACATTAAAGTAGCAACGAACATACAACTTCATTGGCATATTGTATTTATGGAAACACAAGCACACACTAACCACACAAGCACACATAGAGGCGAATCAAATAATGGCGAACATGTGATTTCATAGACATATCATAAACAAATAGCCATTACATGTCCATGCACAAATAAAAGAGTCAACTAAGTACATAATGCAAAAAGACACTTAAGGATACAATTAGGCATTAAAGTAAGCATGCTATGACGTGGTGCAAAAGAAGATGACTAATATGGACACAAACACACATGTGAGCACTTTTCCAAGTGGTACGTGGAATTGTATCCCAAGTACAGACCGCATTACCGTCCATTCGGAATCGGCTACGGAATTTATGTATGGGTTTCCATCCGATATACTACAAGAAATAATACTCAAATGCTATCATAACATAGATATATGAATTATACTACGTTAAGCCAAGAATAAGGTAAATGATGCATCCAATATATGAAAGGCGCGGCGAATATCGTGGTAAAGGTAGCCTTTTAGGATTTTTTTCTTCCCCCAAATGGAGAACCTTTTTAGTCCAACACAATAAGCCCATGCGCTTTCCATTACAATGCGTACAAAGACAAAGATAAATATATGAGACTTCGTATACCCGATTGAACACATCTTATATTCAACCGAATATACATCAACCGGCACGGCAAAGCATCGTGGTAAAGGATTTTAACCCCTCCAAATAGGGGACCTTTAATCTGACTTACTAAGCCCATGCGCTCGATTGCATCATGCATACAAAGAATAAAGACAAGAATACAAGACAATAATATCAAACTTGTGTGCCCGATTGAACATATCTTACTTTCAACCGAACACACATCAACCGGCGCGGCAAAGCATCGTGGTAAAGGGTTTTAACCCCTCCAAATAGGGGACCTTTAATCCGACTTACTAAGCCCATGCGCTCGATTGCATCATGCATACAAAGAATAAAGACAATAATATCAAACTTAGTGTGCCCGATTGAACATATCTTACTTTCAACCGAACACACATCAACCGGCGCAGCAAAGCATCGGGGTAAAGGGTTTTAACCCCTCCAAATAGGGGACCTTTAATCCGACTTACTAAGCCCATGCGCTCGATCGCATCATGCATACAAAAAATAAAGACAATAATATCAAACTTGGTATGCCCGATTGAACATATCTTACATTCAACCGAACACACATCAATCGGCGCGGCAAAGCATCGTGGTAAATGGTTTTAACCTCTCCAAATAGGGGACCGTTAATCCGACTTACTAAGCCAATGCGCTCGATCGCATCATGCATAAACAAGTAACATGCGGAATTTGAATGATGAATAATAAATAAATCAAAGCAACATAAAACAAAAGAAAGTGTCGTTTACTCAAGTGGTACGTGGAGTTGTATCCCGAGTACAGATCATACTACCGTCCATTCAGAATCGGCTATGAAATTTATGTCCGGGTTTCCATCCGATATACCGCGAGAGTTGACACATCTTTCATTTTATTCCAAAGCCACAACATACAATATTTCGTAATCCATGCATATTTATCTACTCAAGGGCCACAACATGCATTTTAACATAACAATCATGCTAACAATACTCAATAAATAATGAAAATAAAATAGAAAACGAATGTGGAAAATACCCTCAGGTCTAACCTTTTATTTCGACTTTCGGACTCGCGTTTCACGGCCGTCGGAAGGGCTATCACTCCGTAACTTTTCTGGTTCACTGGTTTGCATTTTACCTCGCTGTTTCACTGTTTTGCTCACTGTTTTCACTCCGTTTTGCTGCTATTTCCTCGCGGTTTTCTGTTCACTGTTTCAGGTGCATTTAGGGATTGTTTTGTGTGGTTTTAATGGGTATCGGGCTGCTGTTTGTTCGGTTGTTCAAAGGTTTTAAAGTGCAGTTTTTGTTCACTGTTTTGGGCGGTTTTTGGACTGTTTTTCAGTGCATTTTTGGGACAATTTCTGGGCTATTTCAGGGCCTAATATGCGTGTAATTTTGGGTGTAATATGCGGCCGAATGGAGGTACAATGAGCGGCAGATTGGGCTGATTGCGTGAGTGAGGTTATGTAGGGGCAGTTTGTGATTTGTGCTTTGTGTGAGGCTAGGATTTTTTGAATGGGAAGTCTTCTTGTGCGTGAGAGGGCAGATAGTTTATGGGTTGAAGGTAGATTGCGTAGTGTGTTGCTTACGTTTATGTGTGCAGGTTGGCGTTGGCTTGTGGTTGAGACGTGAGTGGAGTAAGGGGCTGTTGATGATCTTTAATGTGAAGGTTGCATGGTAGCAGGTCAAGGGCGTGGTGTCTTGGCTGGAGCGTGAGGTGGCCTAAGGGGCTGTTGATGGTCTGGCTGTGTGAAGGGTTCTTGGTGTTGAAAGGAGCTATGCGTGAAGTTGGAGGGTGCTACGTGAGTGGAATTTGTGCGTGCAGGTGGCAGTGCACTATGAAGGAGTTTAGGTTTTTTATTGTTTTGTCGTGAGTGAGAGTGTGAATGAGAGCCCTCTTAGGGTTGATTTAGTGTGTGTTTTATAGTTGTCAATTAGGGTTTGCATGGATAGGGATTTGTAATATCTAATTAATGTCACAAAAGGAAAATATATATTTGATTGGGGGACAAATTTTGGTGAATTAGGAAGGTTGAATATTTGATTGGTGTTAATTAGGCATTTAATTTTTTAATTAGGTGAGTAAATATTTTAAATTGGTGAGTGATTTATTAAATTAGGAAGTGATTTATTTTAATTTTGGTAATGATTTATTTAATTTTGGTATTAGATTTTAATTAAATATTAGTTTAATTTAATTTAGATTTATTTTAATTGGTATTTAATTTGTGTTGGATTTTAATTGGTTTAATTTGATTTTAGTTAGCTTTAATTTGATTAATTTAATTTGTGACATGTATTTTAAATGTTTTAATTATTTTGGATTGGGCTTGGGTGAGATGGGCTTGGATGTGGGGTTTTGGGCCAAGGTTAAGTGTTTGCGGGTTTTTTAGGCTAAAGGTGCTTTAAAACGGAGGTCTGTTAGACAGTAATGACCCATAGCGTCACTATTTTGTAAATGATATTGTATTATTGTACAAAATTAACTATGTAGTGATGAAATTGCCTTTTACCGTTTTGTAATTTATTTACTTTGATATATAAATGGTAAAAGTCCCTATGATTAGTTCCGGATTGTGATGATATGAGACGGTATCAATCCGTAAAGGTTTAATCATTAAATATCCCTAGTTGTAGTATTATCGAGATTGGACATCGATAATTCGGAATAGACTAGTACTGCACTTGTGCATGTTGTGAGGGCACAACGGCATAGTTCTCATATATTTAAGTATTGGATACTTATGCAAGTGCGGTAGGAGGTTGTGTTTTACCGATGGTACGGAAAACAGCTTCGCTCTGGATAGACCCCGCGGAGTCCCATTGGTAGTATGTCTGCGTGTCTATGGGAGTCCGCTTCAGGGTAGGTGCATATGATCTTAACCTGAGATTTGCATCGCTAGTACTTACGACAATCGGTAAAATTTAGTTTTGGTGGTCCAGGGCTTTAACGGGTTCTGTGTACACCTCTTCTGGGTTTATCGAGAATCGTAGTGTACTGGGTGTGATGTCAAGATGGAAGTATCACTTCAGACATATGGAGATGATGATCGCGAGGGATACAGAACTAGTACTCTATAATGGTTGCAACCATCGGGATAATATGACTAGGTCAGGATTATCCGATTCAAAGAGACTGGTTGCTTGATGTCCGATATGTGTATCGTATGGGGCAGACACATCTCCAGCCCCAGGCCTTACATGTGATCATCAGATACTGGTTCGATATACACTATACTACGGTATACTACGCCTGTTATAGATCTAATATTCCAGTAAGAATATTTCTAGAGAATTGGGTAGGCATGGCGTTTTGCTAGAAGCTAACCTTGTCTTGTAAATCGGTAAAAACGTAGTACTTGGTACGTACGTGTTCGAATAGTTCGACAACCGGATTTACTGCCAACATATCTAGAGGTCTCTTGGGTCGCTTCCCGAAGATTCACCAATGACATTACCGAAACAGTGGGCATTGTTTTGGCTCTCCAATTCTTCATTTGTTTTGTGGCAAGACAAGAAGAAAGTGTACAAGTTTGGAACTCTAATGCACAACTTTGGCTAGCAACATCAAGGGATCATACAAGGTGTTATGGGAACTCATCTTAGAGCTTGGAAGGATCAAATATAGCTTGGAGCTTCTCTTTTCTGCTTGGCTGAATCCTTCACTGCACAAAGGAGCAAGTTTTATTTCATCAAACGCATCCACATTCCGTTTTTGTGAGTATTGATCCTCCATACTTCAATATAGTTCATTCTTTTATATATATTTTGCTTGTGCTTTTGATCTTGGGACATGGATTAGACTTTCCAACAAGGTCCACCAGCGAGCCCAAAGCTAAACAAGCGAGTCAAATTCGACAAAGTACTGATTTCCATCTTTTCCCTTCCGACGTCCGTTTCTCGCGGCTTCCGCGACTTAAAAGGTAGTGCCTCCAAATGAGACTCATCATCGGGATTTATATGCAAAAATGCAGTGCCTACACTTCCATTGAATGATTCATTCTCAAGATCCAAGATTGTGTTTGAATCATGAAGGCTTTGTTTCATATCGCATGTCTTGTCCAAGTTGTGATTTGTTGGCCAAAGTCAATATTTCTTCTTGTCCATCGACATCGATTACGAAGCTTTCCAAGATCAATGGGTCCCGCTTAACTGGAATCATTAAGTTTGTTGTGCCAAAGCCAATGCTTAGTTGATTCAGAGGAAAACGGTTAGGGAATATATTGGATATATTGGCATATATTAGATATATGTTTCGGATTTGGATGTCCACCTACTGGATCTAGAAATTGGATGAGATCCAATTGATCTTAGAGATCTACTTAGTTAAATATCATACAGCTTGTTGGCCAAAGTCAAGGTTGTGTGTTATTTAACGGGATCCTAGCCCACTAGGAAACTAGGTTTCCCGAGTACTCAAAAGAGGGTTAGAGGCTCGCAGAAAAATAGTGGGAGACAAGTATTAAATTTTTAATTTCGTCTAGATACTTGCCAATACACGCTCATTTCATTTTTCATCATTACATAAATATATATTAGTTGGACTAATATTTAATTGTTGTTTTAATTAAACAGTTGGACTATATTCAAACTACTTCAATTTATAGTTGATTATATAATTTGATTATAGTAATCAATATATTTGAATTTAACCAATCAAATTATAGTTGATTATATAGTTAGACTATAGTAATCATTATATTTAATTGTACCCGAAATCGTTGATTGGATAGTTGGACTATTAAAATCAAGATCACTGAAAGATTAGCGTTTAAATCATAATCATGGGAGAAAATGTCATTAAACGGCTTTAATTTTCGGATTGGAAATAAAACCTCATGATAGTCCTGGGAACTAAGAAGTTACCCCATTTGATAGAGAAACCTCTTGGGTCTGAGCCCGGAGTTGAGCAAATAGTGGAGCATGAGTTTTGGATGACTCATCGTGATGATAACTTTAGTGCTCAATCCTTTATGCTAGATGCAATGACACTTTAATTTCGTTGTCAAAATTAAGGATTAGATCCTTGTACCATGATGATGAAATTAAAGATCTTCATAGATTTATTCTTAAATCTTAGAAGTAGAAATTGCAAAAGAAGCTCTTTTGCTCACATATGTCAGAGGGTACATCTGTCAAGCACTAGGTGTCGCAGATGATTGCTGACATCGATCAGCTAGGTTAGCTGGGCATTACCTAAGTGGCCGAGACTACCAAAGATTTGATCTTATAGTCTCTACCCGACAGCTTGGACAGGTTCATTATGAATCAAGAGTAAACTCTTGGAGAGTTGATGGCTATGCTCAAGGAGGCAGAGCCAGAGATTCTAAAAAGGGGCAAAGGCAAAATCATCACAGTCTTCTAGGAAGACAAAGGACTTATCCCAAGATGTCTGCCTAAACTGTGGCAAACGGGGTCACTGGAAGCGTGACTGACGTATGGACAAGGCATACATGAAGGAAGTGAAGACGGGCAAAGCTCCGACTTCATATATGTTTGTCATAAACATGTACACTATTAGTTTCAAAATTGGATTTTTGATACTAGATGTGGTACATAAATATATGTACTGATGTGCAGAATCTGCTGATTAGCAGGAGACTGGCTTTAGTTGAGATCGACCTGCGAGTCGGAAACGGGACGAGAGTCGTTGTTTTAACCGTAGAAACCTAAGTTTAAGAACTACCATTTAGGTGTGTACCTAAATTAGGAAACTGTTATAATGTACCTAGTTTGACTAGAAACATTATCTCTATATCTAAGTTTAACCCATTGCGGGTATACCTTTATATTCTATAACACTAAGTGTTTTATTTTATAAAGATGATATTGAGATAAGCACATTAGATGTGAATAACAATATTTACATTTTGAATATAAATGAATCTCATACGTATGACATGACAAACAAATAGCTCAAACTGAATTAATCAGATAAGACTTATTTGTGGCATTTTTGTCTGGGACACATTAACAAGATTCGTATATCCACACTTTCGAAGAGTGGGTACTAGGACAGATTTGATTCTATTCAAATAATGTCTACGAATTTAGTTTATTAGGCAAAGTGCCTAAAATACCTTTCACTTGGTAAAAGAGTAAGTGCCACCGATCTGTTAGCCCTCGTTCATAGTGACGTAAGTGGGCCCATGTCTAGCTAGGCTAGAGGTGGATATGAATACTTCGTAACCTTTACGGATATGACATCGCGTTATGGTTATGTGTTTCTTATGAAACATAAATCGGAAACTTTTGATAAAATCAAAGAGTTTCGACACGAAGTAAACTGACAGTTTGGCTAAAGTATAAAACCGTCACGGTTAGACCATGATGAAAATACTTAAGAAATAAGTTTCTCGAATATTTGGAAGAGTATAGTATTCTTACACAATGGACTCCTCCCGGAACACCTCAATTGAGCGGTGTGTCCAAACGGAGAAACCGAATTTTGTTAGACATGATAAGTTTAATTATGAGTCGCTCTGAGATACCATTTTCCTTCTAGGGATACGCATTAATCAGTGCAAAAATTATTTTGAATAAGGTTCCATGAAAATCTGTTTGACAGACTTCATATTAGATATGAACAGGAAAGAAACCGGTGGGTTTTCTCATTCCTGAAGATTTGGGAATGCTAGGCATATGTTAGGATGATACCAAACTAAAACCCAAATCAGATAAGTGCCAATTTGTAGGTTATCCTAGGGTAACCAAAGTATAGTACTTATACAACTCACATGAGAACAATGTAATTGTTGCTCGCCATGCGGTTTTCCTAAGAGGAATACCTATATGTAGTGGTAAGTGGGAGGAAAGTAAAACTCGATGAAAATCAGAGTAATATTGTTCCAGGCACCGATTATTTAACGGAACACAAACAGTTCATCAGGGATGAAACTGTACCACAATCTTTAAATACACAAGAACCGCGCAAGTCGGACAGAGTAAGAAAACAACCTGGGAGGTATGGGTTTCTGATCCCACCTCAAGTAGATGTCAATCTTATTGAGGAGAGATGAACTGACTACATATGAGGAAGTGATACAAGGTATCGACTCCCTATTATGGCAAAAGTGCCATGAAGTCCGAAATGGATTCCATGTATACCAACCAAGTTTGGACACTGGTTGTTGTACCTGAAGGCATTTGTGCCTATTGGTACTATTGAGTCTTCAAGGAAGAAACATGGATAGCAACATACCAACGTACAAGATAGCTAGCTTGTAGCGAAAAGGTATCGTTATCAACACTGTGTCGATATGACGAAACCTTTTACTCGTTGCCATGGTTAAATCCATTAGATAATGCTTGCTAAGCTGCATGTTTCATTTATGAAATATGGCAGTTGAACGTCAAAATCGCTTTCCTTAAACGGAAACTTTTGGAGGATGTTTACAAAATCCTGACGGTTTGTCGTACCAAAAAAAGAAACAAGGTTGCCAGTTAATTCGATCCAATTATGGATTGAAGCAAGCATTGCGTTCTGGAACCAGCGTTTAGATGCAATCATAATGGTATATGATTTAATTCAAACGAAATGATTCTTGTGTATATAAGGAGGTTAGTGGGAGTGCACTGACAGTGATTGTCCTAAAATAATGATGAATATCATCTCTGGAAATGATTCTCCATAATGCAACGGTGAAAGCTTGGCTTCATGAAAATTCTCCGTAGACGAATTCTTAGGAGAGACTGTTGGATAATATGACCCATAGCGTCACTATTTGTACAGATCATAGTGTTGTTGTAAAAATTAACTATGTGACAAGGAAATTGCACTCTCATCATTTGTGATTAGATCACCTTAGATATATAAATGAAGAGAGGTCCCTATGATTAGTTCCTGGATTGAGAATGATATGAGACAGTATCAGTCCACGAAGGATTAATCATTAAATATCCCTAGCCGGAGTATTATCGAGACTGGACATCGATAATGCGGAATAGGCTAGTATTGCACTTGTGCGCGTTGTGAGGGCACAACGGCATAGTTCTCATATATATAAGTATTGGATACTTATGCAAGTGCGATAGGAGGTTGTGTTTCACCGATGGTACGGGAAACAGCTTCGCTCTGGATAGACCCCTCGGAAATCCCATTGGTATTATGACTATGTGTCTATGGGAGTCCGACATCAGGGTAGGTGTGTATGGTCTTAACCTGAGACTTGCACCGCTAATGCTTACGACAATCAATATACTTTAGTTGAGGTCGTCCAGGACTCTAACCGGTTCTGTGTACGCCAATGCTGTGGGTATATTGAGAATCGTAGAGTATTGGGTGTGATGTCAAGACGGAAGTATCACTCCAGTCATAGTGGGAGATGATGTCACGCAGGATACGGTATTAGTGCTCTTAAGTGCTGGCCGGCCATCGGGATATTATGACAAGGTCATGTATATCCGATTATAGAGACTAGTTACCAGACATCCGACATGTGCTTCGGACGGGGCAGACACTTATCCAGCCCCAGCCCTAGCACGTGACTATCTGATACTGGGCCGATATACACGATACTTGGTATACTACGCTTGATATAGATCTTAAATATTCTTAGATGAATATGACCGGAGAATTCGGTAGACTTGTGCTTTGCTAGGAGTCGATCTTGTCTCGTAAATCGGTAGAAACGTAGTACTTGGTACGTACGTGATTCGGATACTCCGACGACCGTATTTACTGCCGACTTATCCGGGGATCTCATGGGTCGCTTCCCAATAATCCACCGATGACGTATGACTCGCACTCATAAATAATCTAGGATTATATAGAAGAGAGAGAAAATTAATCTAGGATTAATTACGGAGATATTTTATCTAGGATAAAATATCGTCTAAAGAGAGAGAATGATTAATTTGGAATTAATCGATAAATTAATATATTCGATATATTAAATGAAATTAGATTTCGACGCGGAATTAAAATTAGATTTTAATTCGGGCAAACGAATTAATTTAGAATTAATTCGTTAGCGACGTGAATAGTGAATTCGCTAGGCGTAATCATTTAATTACGACGCAACGGAAAATTCGCTAATTGAGAATTAGCGAACCCGAGCCCGAGTGTGATTGCGAGCGCATTCGTATTTCGAATTCGAGTGCGGCGACGCAAGTCACATCAAGCGTCAAATCATTCGTCACATCAAGCGTCAAATCAAAAGTCACTTTGAGTGATGTGATTGATTGATTGATTGATGTGATTGATTGATTGAGTGATTGACACACATCAAGTCACTTTAATAAAGTGAAATGAATAGTGATGTGTTTTGGGAAATAGTGTAAGTTGGTGGAAAGAGTATTTACCAATGATTTTAATTAATTGTTTGGTAAATGTTTAATATATTTTATGAAAAATATATAAGGCATTTTGGAAATGCTTTACAAACTAATACACACTTCCCTCCTCCTTTCTCTTCATTATTTCACGCCCTAAGGGCAGTAAAATGCTCACTGGTTTCTTCATTTTGGGCGTGAGTTGGGAAGCAAAGAATGTGTTGATTTGTGGCAAAATCAAGAAGAGCTAGCACTCCGAGAGACTTGCGAAGGTGGTAGGGAGGTTCACCCATGAGTCGGGATCCATTTGACGAAGATTGGAGCTCAAAACTGACTCAAAACTGAACTGTCAAGGCAGTGGACTGTACTGCAGTGGCGTTTTTGCAGGGAAAAATCAATTTTCGTTTGTTGCCGATTCGTCTCAACCGATCGATGTGAGTATTCCGCTAGCTCCTTTGATGTATTCACACATGTATTTCATGTCTTGTTTGATCTTGGGACCTAGAAACAAACCAAACAATGGCATCAAGAGCTATAGGTTCAAGCATGAAAATGTAGGGCTTAAAATTGGGTACTTTGTATTGAGCATGATTTATAAAATTGGATGTTTAAGCATGCTTAATATATGTTTATATTGAAGATTGATTTGATCAATTTCAACAAAATTGATTGGATCAATTTTGCCCAATTACCCCTTGGCCGAATGTATTGATTTTGGATTCTTGGAATTTTTTGATTTTGATTCATTGGATGAGTTAGAATCATGTAGGATAATGTTAATTTGAAACTAATTGGATTGGATTTTGAATTGAACATAAAACCCCAAAATTTCATGTTGGCCGAATAGGTATATGCCCTAATGTCTTGGTAATTTTGATTTTTGAACAATTGGATGTGTGGAAATCATTTAGGATGTTGATTTAATGTCGATTGTGGGTTTGATTGGATTGAAACCAAATCGGACACAAAATCCCTCCTTGGCCGAGAGCATTAAAGCATGTAATGGGTTTGATTTTTTCATTTATGTGTTGGACATGTGATGATGATAATGAACATGATTAATTGGACTAATTTGTGTTTTAGAAATATTGATTTGGGTGATTAATCATGAAATGCACTTTAGGTAATTAAATTGCGAAATTGGATTTGTGTAATTAATGAATAGGCCTTTAAATTGGATTTGGGCTTATTAAGTTGTAATTGGGCTTATTGGGCTTGATTTATCAAGTTGGTTTAGGCCAAATGGATTGGATCCAATTGGGCCCAAAACCTTAACCATAAAGCCCAAATGCAACTTATAAACCTTAAAGTTTAATTGGGCCTAATGGGCCTAAATTGATTTCTGGGCTTATGGGGTTACTCCTTGATTGGGCTTTGGTTGCCGAAGCCCACGCCTTAAAGAAATTAATTAAAGCCCATTAGACTTGAATTGAATTGACGTTGGACGTTAATCGGGCTTTGAGACCCGAGCGATTAAATTTGGAATTTAAGTCGTTAAAGGTTTATTAAATAAAGTGTAATATTTAATTTGGAATTGAATAGTGAATTAGTATTAATACATGTTAAATTGGATTTAATGATGTAGTTTAATTTAATTCATGAATTCGTACTTTGAGTACTTATTCGCAAAAACGAGTTTGACTCGAGCAAAATCAAATCGTTGTTTGAACATTGGATGATCACATAATTATCAGATTAATTAATTTGATTAGATTGATTGATAGCATGCTTATGTGTGAATACGTGGTTGTGATGAATGAATAATGTATATCGGATGGATATTAGTCGGGTGGGGCAATTTTGGAAATTGTTGTTGTAATAAATTCGATTTATTAAATTGGACCTGCGTGTCCAGCCTTATCACCTCTATTCTCTTTGTATTCTCTTCTCACCTATTCCCCTCAATGTAAATGAGGTTTCTTTAGAAGTGTAGTGTAAGGGTAGGGTAGAAGTAATACAAGTGCTAGCTTGAGTGAGAAAGGGAGAGATTTGATCTAGGATCAATATGTTAAGTATCCATCCGCATATCATTATTATTTATTTCATACTCGCTTTATTATGTATTTAGAATGCATGTTTAAGGGTGTATGATGATGAGACCTTAACAAAGATAATGAATTGGTAGCCAATTTGCACGCGAAAAGCCCTCATCAAATATCATGCGTCTTTTCCTTCCATTGAGTGATTCTTACTCAAGATCCTAGATTGGCATGGGTTGTTGGCCAAAGTCAAGCCCTTGTCCGTCGAAGATGTGTTTGAATCACGAGGCTTTGTTCCATATTGGTGTCTTGTCCAAGTTGTGGTTTGTTGGCCAAAGTCAAGACCACTTCTTGTCCAACGACATTGATTACGAAGCTTCCATGGTCAATGGGTCCGCGCTTGACTGGGATCATTAGGTTTGTTGTGCCAAAGCCAAGGCCTAGTTGATTCAGAGGAAAAAGGTTAGGGTATATATTGGATATATAGGCATATATAGGATATATGTTTAGGACTTGGATGTCCACCTACTGGATCTAGGAATTGGATGAGATCCAATTGATCTTAGAGATCTACCTAGTTAATTATCATACAATTTGTTGGCCAAAGTCAAGATTGTGTGATATTTAACGGGATCCTAGCCCACTAGGAAACACGGTTTCCCGAGTACTCGACAGAGGGTTAGAGGCTCGACGAAAAATAGTGGGAGGCAAGAATTGAATTTGCAATATTCGTTCAATTACTCGCCATACGCGCTCAAACAAATATCACTCGTCATATATTAAAAGTATTAGTTGGACTAATATTTAATGTTGTTTTAATAAACAGTTGGACTGTATTATAGTGATTATATATAATTGGATTATATTAATCAATATATTTGAATTAATTAATTTCAGTTTACAGTTGATTTTATAATTGGATTATAGTAATCAATGTAATTGAGGTTAATTAATTTGGATTATATTTGATTATATAGTTGGACTATTATAATCATTATAATATATAGTACCACTAATAATTGATTAAATAGTTGGACTATTGAAATCAAGAAAGAATTGAAAAGTTGGATATTTAAAATATAATCTGGGATTAAATATTTTTAAATGATTTAATTTTCAAATTGGGAATAAATAATAGGTTACTTTATTTGATAAAATAACTTATTATACCTTAAGCCCAAAATTAAGCAAAATAAGTAGAGCATAAAATCTTTGGAAGATTTATGTGATGATGACTTTAGTGCTTAATTTAATATACTTGTCATAAATCTAATTTTAGATTTAAGAAGTATTAAAATTGCAATTTATAATTCTTGGAGAATTAATTGACTATTCTAGAGGAGATAAAGTCAAAGTTTGCAATTGGGCATGTAGCACGAGGTGCACATCGTTTCGATATTCTAAAAACCCAAGGCTTGGCCTAAGGTTCCTGAAATATTGAAAAGGATAATTGACATATCCCAAAGTGACTACCATTTGGATATGGCAGACACGAAGGAATTAAAGAAAGGGCAAGGCTCTGACTTTTAAAATATTTGTCAAAGTTATGTTCACTACTAGTATTGAAATTAGATTTTAAATACTTAGTGTGGTACATAAAATATATGTATTGATGTTCAGAATCTGCTTTGAGCAGGATACTGACTTCAAGCTGAGATTGCTCTGCGAATCGGAAACGGGACGAAAGTCGCTGTTTCGACCGTAGATACCTAAGTTTAGGAACTACCCTTCGGGTGTGTACTTAAATTAGGAACTGTTATAATGTAACTAGTTTGACTAGAGACATTATCTCTATATCAGTGTTTAATCCATTGTGGATAAACCTTTATATTCTAGAACACTAAGTGTTTCATTATATAAAGATGATACTGAGATAAACACATTAGATGTGAAATACAGAATTTATATTTTGAATATAATTAAAATCTCAAAACATATAAAATGACAAATAAATAGCTCAAATTGATTTGATCAAGTAGAGACTTATTTGTGGCATTGTTGTCTAGGACACAATTAACAAGACTCGTATATCCGCACTTTTGAAGAGTGGGTACTAGGACTGATTTGACTATTCAAATAAAGTCTACGAATCTAGTTTATTAGGTAAAGTACCTAAAACACTGTTTACTTGGTAATAGTGTAAGTGCCACCGATCTGTTAGCCCTATTCATGGTGAAGTTAGTGGGCCCATATCTAGCTAGGCTAGATGTGAACATGAATATTTCGTGACCTTAACGGATGTGGCATCACGTTATGGTTATGTGTTTCTTTTGAAGAACACAGATCGGAAACTTTTAGAGTTTCGACACGAAGTAGATAAACAGATCGACTATAGTATTATACCGTCACGGTAAGACCGTAATGGAAAATACTTAAGCAGTAAGTTTCAAATATACATGAAAGAGTACAGTATTCTTTCAGATGAGGACTCCTCCCGAGACACGTCAGTTTGACGGTGTGTCCAAACTAAAAACCGAATTTTGTTGGACATGATAAGGTTTATCACGAGTCGCTCTGAGCTATCATTTCCTTCAACGGATGATATGTAACAGTGCAAAACTTATTTAGAATAAGGTTCCATATAAATCTGTTTGACAGATATCATATAGGATATGAACAGGAAAGAAACAGGGTTTCTCATTCCTAATAATTTGGGTATGCCGGGCATAACGTTTGGATGATACCAAACTAGAACCCAAATTGGATAAGTGCCAATTATAGGTTATCCTAAGGGAAACCATAAGTATAGTACTTATAAATCTCACATGAGAACAATATGATTGTTGCTCACCATGCGGTTTTCCTAAGAGGAACACCGATATGCAGTGGTCAGTGGGAGGATAGTGATACTGATGAAAATCGGAGTAATACTATTCAAGGCACGAAGTCCTTAATGGAACACAAACAGTTCATCAATGATGAATCTGTACCATTAATCTTCGAATACACAAGAAACCGCGTAGATCGGAGAGAATCAGAAAACAACCTGGGGTATGGGTTTCTGATGTAACCTCATAAAAGTATTAATCTTATGGAGGTATACCAACCGACTACGTTTTGAGGAAGTGATACAAGGTATCGACTCCCTATTATGGCAAAGTGCCATGAGTCCGAAATGGATTCCATGTATAACAACTATGTTTGGATACTAGTTGTTGTACCGCAAGGCATTGTGCCTATTGGTACTGTAAACGTCTTCAAGGAAGACATACATGGATGGCAACATACCAACGTACAAAGCTAGGCTTGTGACGGAAAGGTATCGTTATCAACATTGTGTTAATAACGGTTCAACCTTTTACCTGTTGCCATGGTAAATCCATTTTGATGATGCTTGTTGATACTGCATATTTCATTTATGAAATGTGTCAGTTAAAGATCAAAATCGCTTTCCTGAAAAGGAAACCTTTTGGAGGATGCTTACAACATCCTGACGATTTTGTATAACCGACAAACAAGGTTTGCGGGTTATTCGATCCATGTTTGGATTGAAGCAAGCATAAGGTTCTTGGAACTGTCGTTTTGAAATAATCATAATGGTTTATGATTTGACTCAAAACGAAATGATTCTTGTGTATATAAGGAGGTTAGTGGGAGCGCACTGATAATGAAATTCCCATAAAGCAATTGGTGAAAGCTTGGCTTTCATAGATATTCTCCGTAGAATTCTGGGAGAGTAACAACCTTTATTCAAGGAATAAAGATCTACTGGGATAGATTTGGAGTTGTTAACACTCTCTGGGAAATTGTACATTTAAAATGTACTTGATATGGTGTCTCATACGCTTTGAGCATATGGAGTCACAATCATCGGTCAATCCAAGTGATAGTCACTGGATTGAAGTTAAGGACATCTGTTAGTATCTTAGAGAACTAAAGATGCTGTCTAAACTATGGAGAAGGAGAACTTGAAGTGACTGGGATCACTACCGCAAGTTTCCAAACAGTTAAATACTGCGGTACTATAAAGTTTGAATAACGGGACAGTGAGCTGGAAATCTTCCGAGCAAGATACTGTTGCCGAATAAACAACAAATGCGGATTATTGCTGCAGCTGAGGCAGCAATAGAAGCCATTTGGGTCGATAATAAATCTAATTAGATTAGATATAGTTCTGTTAGCAGCTGAGCTAGGCGTCAGCACAAGGCTAAAGAATTAAAGGTCTCATCGACGATCCAGATATATACTTCTATATTCATCTGATTCGTTCGGATCATACATCGTGGCGATGTGATGATCGTATAAATCGCGTCAGACGATAATCATGGAAATCCGCTGACGAAAACCTTTCCTCAGCAATTTGAGCAAACGTACATAGTCGGGTGTTCGACACTTGAGTGACTGGCTATGTGCCAAGTGGGAGATTGTTGGATAATATGACCCATAGCGTCACTATTTGTACAGATCATAGTGTTGTTGTACAAATTAACTATGTGACAAGGAAATTGCACTCTCATCATTTGTGATTAGATCACCTTAGATATATAAATGAAGAGAGGTCCCTATGATTAGTTCCTGGATTGAGAATGATATGAGACAGTATCAGTCCACGAAGGATTAATCATTAAATATCCCTAGCCGTAGTATTATCGAGACTGGACATCGATAATGCGGAATAGGCTAGTATTGCACTTGTGCGCGTTGTGAGGGCACAACGGCATAGTTCTCATATATATAAGTATTGGATACTATGCAAGTGCGATAGGAGGTTGTGTTTCACCGATGGTACGGGAAACAGCTTCGCTCTGGATAGACCCCTCGGAATCCCATTGGTATTATGACTATGTGTCTATGGGAGTCCGACATCAGGGTAGGTGTGTATGGTCTTAACCTGAGACTTGCACCGCTAATGCTTACGACAATCAATATGCTTTAGTTGAGGTCGTCCAGGACTCTAACCGGTTCTGTGTACGCCAATGCTGGGTATATTGAGAATCGTAGAGTATGGGTGTGATGTCAAGACGGAAGTATCACTCCAGTCATAGTGGAGATGATGTCACGCAGGATACGGTATTAGTGCTCTTAAGTGCTGGCCGGCCATCGGGATATTATGACAAGGTCATGTATATCCGATTATAGAGACTAGTTACCAGACATCCGACATGTGCTTCGGACGGGGCAGACACTTATCCAGCCCCAGCCCTAGCACGTGACTATCCGATACTGGGCCGATATACACGATATGGTATACTACGCTTGATATAGATCTTAAATATTCTTAGATGAATATGACCGGAGAATTGGTAGACTTGGTGCTTTGCTAGGAGCGACCTTGTCTCGTAAATCGGTAGAACGTAGTACTTGGTACGTACGTGATTCGGATACTCCGACGACCGTATTTACTGCCGACTTATCCGGGGATCTCATGGGTCGCTTCCAATAATTCACCGATGACGCATGACTCGCACTCTTAAATAATCTGGGATTATATAGAAGAGAGAGAAAATTAATCTAGGATTAATTACGGAGATATTTTATCTAGGATAAAATATCGTCTAAAGAGAGAGAATGATTAATTTGGAATTAATCGGTAAATTAATATATTCGATATATTAAAGAAATTAGATTTCGACGCGGAATTAAAATTAGATTTTAATTCGGGCGAACGAATTAATTTAGAATTAATTCGTTAGCGACGTGAATAGTGAATTCGCTAGGCGTAATCATTTAATTACGACGCAACGGAAAATTCGCTAATTGAGAATTAGCGAACCCGAGCCCGAGTGTGATTGCGAGCGCATTCGTATTTCGAATTCGAGTGCGGCAACGCAAGTCACATCAAGCGTCAAATCATTCGTCACATCAAGCGTCAAATCAAAAGTCACTTTGAGTATGTGATTGATTGATTGATTGATGTGATGATTGATTGAGTGATTGACACATCAAGTCACTTTAATAAAGTGAAATGAATAGTTGATGTGTTTGTGAAATAGTGTAAGTTGGTGGAAAGTATTTACCAATTGATTTTAAATATTGTTTGGTAAATGTTTAATATATTTTTATTGAAAAATATATAAGCATTTTGGAAAATTTACAAACCTAATACACACTTTCCCTCCTCTCTTCTCTTTCATTATTCACGCCCAAATGGCAGCATAAAATGCTCACTGGTTTTTCTTCATTTTGGGCGTGAGTTTGGGAAGCAAGATGTGTTGATTTTGTGGCAAAATCAAGAAGTGCTAGCACTCCGAGAGACTTGCGAAGGTGGTAGGGAGGTTCACCCATGAGTGGGGCGGGAACCATTTGACGTGATTCGAAGCTCAAAACTTGACTCAAAACTGAAACTGTCAGGCAGTGGACTGCACTGCAGTTGCGTTTTGCAAGGGAAAATCAATTCGTTTGTTGCCGATTCGTCTCAACCAATCGATGTGAGTATTCCGCTACCTCCTTGATGTATTCACACATGTATTTCTTGTCTTGTTTGATCTTGGGACCTAGAAACAAACCTAACAGAGACAACATTTATTCTAGAATAAGGATCTACTGGGATAGATCTAAAAGTTGTTGGAACTCTGCGAGAACTCGTACATTGAAATAAATGTACGCGACTTGGTGTCATATGCTTGAGTATATGGAGTCACAATCAGGCCAATCCAAGTGTGATAGTCACTGGATTGATGTTAAGAACATCCTTAAGTATCTTAGATGATTTAAGGATGCTTTCCTAGCTATGGAGGAGGAGAACTGAAGAAAGTGACTGGGTTCACCGTTGCAAGTTTCCAAACCGACAAAAAATGACTATAACTCGTAACAAGGGTACTATATAGTTTGAATAATGGAATAGTGAGTTGGAAATCTTCTAAGCAAGATACTGTTGCCGAATAAACAATAAAAACGAAATATTGCAGCAGCTGAGGCAGTAATAGAAGCACTTTGGATCTATATAATCCTAATTGGATTAGGAGTAGTTCTGTTAGCAGCTGAGCTAGGCTACAGCACATGATAAAGAATTAATGGTCTCATTAATGATCCAAGTATATACTTTAACTATTCATATGATTCGTTCGGATCACACATCGTGGCGATGTGATGATCGAATAAATCGCATCAGATGATAACATTACGAATCCGCTGACGAAAGCATTTTTTCTTAGCAGAAGTTTGAGCGACCCGTACATAGTTCAAGTGTAGGACACTTGAGTGATTGGCTATAAGCCAAGTGGGAGATTGTTGGACAATTATGACCTATAGCATCGCTATTTGTACAGAACATGGTGTTTTTGTACAAATTAACTATGTGACAAAGAAAATTGCTCTTTTATCATTTGTAATTAGATTACCGGGATATATAAATGATAAAAGTCCATATGATTAGTTCCAGATTAATAAGATATGAGACAGTATTAATCCACTAAGGTTTAATCATTAAAATATCCCTAGTCGTAGTATTATCAAGATTGGACATCGATAATGCGGAATAGACTAGTATTGCACTTGTGCGCATTGTGGGAGCATAACGACATAGTTCTCATATATTTAAGTATTGGATACTTATGCAAGTGTGATAGGAGGTTGTGTTTACCGATGGTACGAAAACAGCTTCACTCTGGATAGACCCCTCGGAATTCCATTGGTAGTATGACTATGTGTCTATGGATGTCCGAATCAGGGTAGGTGTTTTTGGTCATAACCTGAGACTTACATCGCTAATACTTGCGACAATCAATATACTTTGGTTTTGGTCGTCCAGGGCTTTAACAGGTTCTGTGTACGCCTCTTCTGGGTATATTGAGAATCGTAGTAGTGTATTGGGTGTGATGTCAAGATGGAAGTATCACTTCAGTCATATGGAGATGATTGCCACGTAGGATAAGGAACTGGTACTCTTGTATGCTGCAGCTATCGGGATAATACGACTAGGTCATGTTTATCCGATTATAGAGACTAGTTACCAGAGATCCGATATGTGGTTCGTATGGGGCAGACACAATTCCAGCCCCAGGCCTAGCACGTGACATCCGATACTGGATCGTAATACGCAATACTACGTATACTACGTCTGATACAAATTACATATTCCTTTAAGAATATTTCTGGAGAATTGGGTAGGCACGGTGCTTTGCTAGAAGCCAACCATGTCTTGTAAATCGGTAAAAACGTAGTACTAGGTACGTACGTATTCGGATAGTTCGACGACCGGATTTACTGCCAAAATATCCAGGGATCTCATGGGTCGCTTCCCGAAGATTCACCGATGACGTATGACTCTCACATAATTAATCTGGGATTAATTATAAGAGAGAGAAAATTAATCTAGGATTAATTACAGAGATATTTTATCTGTGATAAAATACTATTTATAGGGAGAGAACGATTAATTCGGAATTAATAGATAAAATAATATATTCGATATATTAAACGAAATTAGATTTCGACGTGGAATTAAAATTAGATTTTAATTCGGGCGAACGAGTTAATTTAGAATTAATTCGCTAGCGACGTGAACAGAAATTTTGCTAGGCATAATTATTTAATTAAATTTGATTTAGTTATGTCGCAACGGAAAATTCGTTAATTCGGAATTAGCGAACCCGAGCCCGGGAGTGTTTGCGGGCCCACTCGGATTTTGAATTCAAGTGGGGCCCACAAGTCATATCAAGTCACATCACTAGTCATTCATTCACGTTTATGGTGACGGAAGTTGGTGTAGGAAATGATGGAAACTTGTTTTACACTCATTACCAAATGTTTGGTATATCTTGAATTTGATTTTTGAAATCAAATTACACAAGTCAAACACACATCTTCCTTCTTCTCTCTCTCTCCCTCACGGCAATAGCCATTTTTTCTCTCAAAATTCTTGGCTTGGCCGAGACATATACAAGGATAGGAAACAATTTGTTGCAAATTTTTCCAAGTGCTAGCACACTAAAGAGATCATCCAAAGGTGATAGGGAAACCCATCTATGAGCTTGGAATCAAAGATCAAAGCTTGGAGCATTGATTCAACATTCAAAGAGGAGCTTGGAGCACAAATCAAAAGCTTGGCCGAAAGTTGGAGGAGCAGAATTTTTATGTTCATCGCATCTAAAAGCCGATCAAAGTGAGACTTTCTGCTACTTTACTTTGTTGTATTCGCACATTTCATTGCTTAATTGATCTTAGTTTGACCTAGAAAACCCAACAATGCTATGTAGAAAGAACCTCGGACATGGATGCTATCAAATAGTTATGGGCTTTCTCATCAGCTTTAATCCAATTATTATAGGTATTACGTGCAGCTCTGTCAGCATTTGGTGCTGGCTCAGGGGGACATTCCTCCATTAGGACAAATTTAAGGTCTCCACAGACCAAAATAACATTCATGTCACTTTTCCATTTTACATAATTATCCCCAGTTAATTTTTCTTGTTGTTTGAGAATTGAGATAATTGCAGATGCCCTGGCTGAAAAATAATAAATGCGCATTCAACATTCATTCGTCGCATATTAAAATTATCAAATATTTAGGCAAAAAATTAAACATGATGCATGCTCAATGTAGAATGAATCAGAAACCTAAAAGAATTACTATACCATGGTTATCTATCATCCCATAAATAAGTGTCGTCGTAGGGTAAGTCAAGTATTCGCATAATAGACTGGGACATTCTCAATTGATTAATATATCTGAAATAACTATTATTCTTCTATTAATCAACTATCGTTATTTTGATTAAGGAAGCTTTGATTAACAACTTAATCATTCCTTTGTGAGTGTGACCCATTATTTCAGAACCATTGGACTTAACTAGTGAAGTGTTGCCGTAGGGTAGGTCAAATCACCAGATACATCTAGAGTCACTATCCTTTCAGAATCCAAACCTGATATTGACCTAAAAATGACATCATCCGTAGGGGGACGAAAGCAAAGCCGTCTCGAGGCGCCTATTGAATCTCACGTTTCTGGATAACAATTGAGATCGCGGGATATATTGTGGTATACCCCTCTCCCACTCAATATTTGAAGAGTATGGTTTCTATCTTACTAGTATTTTAAGAATCTTAGCTTATGCTCGGCTAAAGTCATAATCTTATTAATACTAGTTGATAATTCAGTGATCTAACCAATTTTAACTCTTAAAATTTTATTCACTAATCTCGATTAGTCTCTACTAACCAATTAACTGAATTAAACTAATTTAATCAAGTTGTTATAGTGATCTAATCATTTTAACTCTTAAATAATTAGTCCACTTATAGGTTTTAAAATTTAGAATTCAACGAACGGACCAAATGTCATTAAATCATTTAATCGATAAAAGCACATTATTTATTCCAAATGTACGTGGTATTGTATCCCGAGTACATACCATATTATCATCCATTAGGAACCGACTATGGAATTTACGTCCGACTTTCCATCTGATATACCAAGGAAAATAATGTACTTATAAGGTCCATTTGTTTCTAAAACCTTGAATTCGCAATTTTAAACCATTAACCAATTAATCTTATTAATCTGTTTGCATACATCTCATATTCTTATTTAACTTTTAAATTACATAAAATCAAATTTTATGACTAGAATATCATGCATATCTACATGTTATGGCATGTGAAAATACAAGAGTGTGCAGCTTAGGCTATATGACATGTTAATAAACAATTTAAAACATACATATATTCCCAGGTCTGGGTGTCACGACGTGAACTTATGAGCGTCGCGACACCCATAATTCCAGAAACTGGAATTGCTTTAGCTCTGTGACGTGTCGCGACGCAAGGTAACCTGCGTCACGACGCAAATGAGGCAATAGCCTCAGGTTTCGTATGCTTAGCGCGTCGCGACGCACTAAAGGTTGTGTCGTGACGCAACCCTGTTTCCAGGGGCTGGAAATGCAAAAACATACACATTACAAATTGCGTTGATCGGGCTCTTATTTTTCTATACTAATCTAATTAGTACAATATATCCAAGGCATCCATTGGTCATCAAATCTTGTTCCAAGGAGTGTTGTTGAGTTATTCACGGAATTTCTCCATCAAAAGTTCTTCGCGGCATCGGTTCCTCCAAGTTACAAATAGGATTACATAAATGACTTATTATAAAGGAAATCAATTTACAACACTTGAAAGAATATGACCTTATGGCCTTAACTTACAACACTTGAAAGAATATGACCTTATGGTCTTATATTTCCAATGCTAAAAATAAGAGCCGGAAAAAATAACGATCAACACAATACATTCATCAAATGAATCAAAAGTAAACATTCATCATATGAATATTAAAACTATTCATCTCATGAATCTAATTGTGCCTACTCATCACAACATGCATTTTAATAATCCATATCTCATATAAATTATTAAAACTAAAATGATAAGGGTTAAAAAAACTTTTCCACCTTAAGCTCTCGATGCCAATTGTAGGAAACGACTTTCCTTAGCGCGGCGGAAGTTGTTTGTGGTGGCACCGGATCCGGTATGGATCTTTAAAATTTTCTTTGCCTTCTCCTTTTGTTTTAATAGCCGAAATCAATCATTTGATGTCCAACGCTTGGATCAACCACTCGATCTTCTGAACTATAACTCGAAACCAACAAACCAAAGTGTGGGCTTCACTTACAAAGATCAAACCTCTAAACAATTTAGAGAATTAAGATGTCACAATGGTGTTTGGCTTTTTAGAATTTCAAACACTCTCACAACACTTGTGAATATTTCAAATCTCTCTATTTTCTCTCAAATTCTTTCTCACATCACTTGTGTGAATGAATGCAAAATGTTAACCTTGGAAGTGAGAGAAATGGTAGAGATTATATTCTCTTACACAAGCCAACTAACCTTGTCATTAAGCATCTAATGCTTTCTTGCAATGGCCAACACAAAAATGTGAATGTCATACCAAAGCATAAAAATGATAAGTTAAAGACAATGATTTTATCATTAAGCATCCAATGCTTTTTTCAATTGCAAACACATAAATGTGGAGGGCATACCAAATCATAAAAATGGAATAGCTAATGACAAAACTATTAGGTGTATACAAGCCACCTAATAGAAATAATACATTGGAGAGCATGGCAAGCCATATGGTTTTGTCTCCAAGGTAAATAAAAATCATCATCTCAATAATGATTAAATTACCTTCAATTATGTTGTAGTAATTATCGCATAATTATTACTAACTTGATTATCTAATAATCAATTAATTCTAGAAAACATTAAGTTAAACTAATTTAACATAGTTTTCATTTGTGATAATAAATATTATTAATCTCATTAATAATATATAAATATAAATTGAGCATATTATTAGACAATCTAATTATATTAGGTTTGCTACAGTTAATCGACCTAGCACGGGGACCAAATGTGTTAGGTTTTCAAGGTCAAACCAAGATCAATTAAGCAATGAAATGTGCGAATACAACAAAGTAAAGTGGCGAAAATACTCACTTTTATTGGCTTTGTGATACGTTGAAAACAAAAAATTATGCTCCATGTAATTCGGCCAAGCCTCTTTGTTGTGCTCCTTGTGTTGATCTTCAAGCTCCAAGCTTTAAGTGTTGATTCCAAGCTCATAGATGGGTTTCCCTATCACCTTTGAATGACTCATTGGATGTGCTAGCATCTTTGATTTTGAAACAAAATCAAGAAGAAAATGAGCCCAAGGCTCACGACATTTTGAGAAAAAAAAAAAAGGAGGCCATTCGGCCATGGAGGAGAGGAAAGAGAGAATGAAAAATTGTGTTATGTTTTTTTTTTCCAAAAACAAAAATACCATTTACCAAAATTTCTAAAAGATTGGTACAAGGCATTAAAGCCTCTAACAACTCCCATCAATCAAAAAGTGACAAGGTGTCAATCACCAAAATGTGACAAGACTTCCATCATTTGAGTGACTAATGATGTGACGCGTGATGTGACTTGTGGGCCCCACTTGATTCAAAATCCGAGTGGGCCCGCAAACACTCCCGGGCTCGGGTTCGCTAATTTCGAATTAACGAATTTTCCATGCGACGTAATTAAATCAAATTTAATTAAATAATTATGCATAGCAAAATTACTATTCACGTCGCTAGCGAATTAATTCTAAATTAACTCGTTCGCCCGAATTAAAATCTAATTTTAATTCCTCGTCGAAATCTAATTTTGTTTAATATATCGAATATATTATTTTATCGATTAATTCCAAATTAATCGTTCTCTCTCTTTAAATAGTATTTTATCCCAGATAAAATTACTCCGTAATTAATCCTAGATTAATTTTCTCTCTCGTATAATCAATCCCAGATTAATTATGTCTGAGTCATACGTCAATGGTGAATCTTCGGGAAGCGACCCATGAGATCCCTGGATATGTTGGCAGTAAACCCGGTCGTCGGACTATCCAAACATGTATGTATCTAGTACTACGTTTTTACCGATTTATAAGACATGGTTGGCTTCTAGCAAAGCACCGTGCCTACCCAATTCTCCAGAAATATTCTTAAAGGAATATATAATCTGTATCAGGCGTAGTATATGTAGTATTGCGTATTGTGATCTAGTATCGGATGTCACGTGATAGGCCTGGGACTGGAATTGTGTCTGCCCCGTACGAAGCACATATCGGATCTCTGGTAACTAGTCTCTATAATCGGATAAACATGAGCTAGTCATATTATCCCGATAGCTGCAGCATACAAGAGTACCAGTTCCTTATCCTTCGTGACCATCATCTCCATATGACTGAAGTGATACTTCCATCTTGACATCACACCCAATACACTACGATTCTCAATATACCCAGAAGAGGCGTACACAGAACCTGTTAAAGCCCTGGATGACCAAAACCAAAGTATATTGATTGTTGCAAGTATTAGCGATGTAAGTCTCAGGTTAAGACCAAATACACCTACCCTGATTCGGACTTCCATAGACACATAGTCATACTACCAATGGAATTCCGAGGGCTCTATCCAGAGCGAAGCTGTTTCCGTACCATCGGTAAACACAACCTCCTATCACACTTGCATAAGTATCCAATACTTAAATATATGAGAACTATGTCTTTATGCTCCCACAACGCGCACAAGTGCAATACTAGTCTATTCCGCATTATCGATGTCCAATCTCGATAATACTACGACTAGGGATATTTTAATGATTAAACCTTAGTGGATTAATACTGTCTCATATCTTATTAATCCGGAACTAATCATATGGACTTTTATCATTTATATATCCCGGTAATCCAATTACAAATGATAAAAGAGCAATTTTCTTTGTCACATAGTTAATTTGTACAACAACACCATGTTCTGTACAAATAGTGATGCTATAGGTCATAGTTGTCCAACAAAATGGACCTACGGTTCCGAGCCCCAATAATTCTGAAATATTAATTAAACTCTTTAATCAAATATTACGAATTATTAACTCCGCGTTATTCCACTAAAAACTCGAAGTTGAACTCCCGTTACCGTAGATGGATAAAATAAACTGAACAACTTCGGTGTCCATCGATATAGTTATTACTTATGGATATATAACTTCACAAATATCTCATAAATAGAGTCGGGTCAAAAGTCCGTTAAATCCCTCTAAATATTTTGTCTCTTAAGCACCATTGATTCTATAATGAATAATTAATTCATAACAATTAGTAATATAAAACTTTATATTCGTAATAGAAAAGTTAAGCGCTCAAATTGTTCAAGTCCCAAATCAACTCTTAAAAGAGATATTCTTCTGCTTCTCGTAAGAAGGAGTGAATTCCATATCTATGTAAAACGTTCCTAGCTACACAACAAACCATATCCCCAAAATACGTAGTTATTGGTCGGGAATGCACCACCAACCTCACCATAGTAAATCAAAGGACATAGCCTGTCATGTAGGAGTTCGTAGTGTTGGACAATTATGACCCATAGCGTCACTATTTGTAAAAGACATTGTGGTTTTTGTACAAATTAACTGTGTGACAATGGAAATTGCTATTTTATCCTTTTGTAATTTTATTACTTGAATATATAAATGATAAAAGTCCTTATGATTAGTTCCGGATTAATAAGATATGAGACAATATCAATCCATAAAGGTTTAATCATTAAATATCCCTAGTCGTAGTATTATCGAGACTGAACATTGATAATGCGGAATAGACTAGTATTGCACTTGTGCGTGTTACGGAAGCGTAACAACATAGTTCTCATATATTTAAGTATTGGATACTTATGCAAGTGTGATAGGAGGTTGTGTTTACCGATGGTACAAAAACAACTTCGCTCCGGATAGACCACTCGGAATACCATTGGTAGTATGACTATGTGTTTATGGGAATCTGATTCAGGGTAGGTGTATTTGGTCTTAAACTGAGACTTGCATCGCTAGTACTTGCGAAAATCAATACGTTTTGGTTTTGGTCGTCCGGGACTTTAACAGATTCTGTGTACGCCTCTTCTGGGTTTATTGAGAATCGTAGTGTATTGGGTGTGATGTCAAGACAGAAGTATCACTTCAGTCATATGGAGATGATCATCACGCAGGGATACATAACTGGTTCTCTATTATGTTGCAACTATCGGGATAATATGACAAGGTCATGATTATCCGATTATAGAGACTAGTTGCTTGTGATCTGATATATGCTTCGTACGGGGCAGACACTAATCCAGCCACAGGCCTTGCATGTGACATCCGATACTGGATCGCAATACGCAATACTACGTATACTACACCTGATAAAGATTATATATTCCTTAAAGAATATTTCTGGAGAATTGGGTAGGCACGGTGTTTTGCTAGAAGCCAACCATGTCTCGTAAATCGGTAAGAATGTGGTACTAGGTACGCACGTGTTCGGATAGTCCAAAGATCGGATTTACTGCCAACATATCCAGGAATCTCATGGGTCGCTTCTCGAAGATTCACCGATGATGTATGACTCGAACATAATTAATCTGCGATTAATTATAAGAGAGAGAAAATTAATCTACGATTAATTACGGATAGATTTTATCTGGGATAAAATTCAATTAATAGAGAGAGAACGATTAATTCAGAATTATTCGATAAAATAATATATTCGATATATTAAATGAAATTAGAATTCATAACTGGATTAAAATTGGATTTTAATTCGGGCGAATGAATTAATTTAGAATTAATTCGCGAACGACTTTAATAATAATTTTGTGAGGCATTATTATTTAATTAAATTTGATTTAATTAAGTCTCAACGGAAAATTCGTTAATTCAGAATTAACGAACCCGAGCCCGGAATGTGTTTGCGGGCCCACTCAGATTTTGAATTCAAGTGGGGCACACAAGTCACATCACTTGTAATTCTCATCACTTTTTGGTGATGGAAGTTAGTGATGAGTAGATGGTGGCTTGTAAGACACTTTTTTTTAATAATGAAAGAGCTTGAGTGACATTTACCAAATATGGATTTGGTATATGAATATTATTTTTGGAAAATCAAATAGAATTCATTCACTCTTCTCTCTTCCCATTTTGACGTGAAAAGCCTTTCCCTCTCCAATTTCTTGGCTTGGTCGAGACACACACAAGAAAAGGAAGAAATTTGTTGCAAATTTTTCCAAGTACTAGCACATTTTTAATCATACAAATGTGATAGGGAAACCTATCCCAAGAGTTTGGAATTCACTCATCAAAGCTTGGAGCTCAACATAAGATCAAAGAGGAGTTTGGAGCAACTTCAAATGAGACAAAAGTTTTGTTCTCAACACATCCTAGAATCCGTTCAATGTGAGTATATTTTCGTTATATTCCTTTGAGTATTCACACATGTTTTATGCTTATATGTTCTTGGGATTGATCTTAGAGACCCAACAATGGTATCATGAGCCTAATTAAGCATGAAATTGAATTAGGGTTCTTAATCTTGAATTTGGATATTTTTTATTTGAGCATGATTTAATCAAATTGTTTGTTTGAGTATGCTTAGATAATGTTAACTTAGAGTTATGCATGATCAATTTTATCAAAAATTAATTGGATTAATTTTCCCCAAATTAAAAGGCTTGGCCGAATGTAACATGAACCCTTAGCTCATGGTGATTTTGATTTTTAGACCATTGGATGTGTTTAAAATGAATGGATAAATTGATTTGTGATTTAATTGGATTGAAATCAAAATTAATGAAAAAATTACCATATTGTCGTGAGCTTAATGAGCATGTTGGGATTGATTTTGCTTCAATAATGTTGGACATGTATTTATAATAATAAAGCATGATTAATTATGTAAATTGGTATTTTGGAAATGTTAATTTAAATAATTAATTATGGCTATACACTTTAAACAAATAAATTGTGATATTTGGAATATTAGAATTTAATTAATTAGGCTTAATTTGGAATTGGGCTAAAATTGTTGTATTTTGGCCTAATGGGCTTGGTTGGGCCAAGTTGCTTTAGGACAATTGGATTGGATCCAAATTGGGCATAAAACCATTCCGTTAAGTCGCGCAAACATAAGTGAATACAATCGAGAAAGTCGCGGAATACTCACATCAATCGGTTGAGCGACGCGAGAGGCAACAAAATCAACTTTCTGCCTTCTTGGACTGCTCGGCAGTGGCAGTGAATTTCCTCACTATTTTCGGCCATTGGAGCTCTTTGAACAAGCTCCAAGCTTCGTCGAACGATTCCCGGCTCATGGGTTGACTTCCCTATCACCTTCGCATGTCTCTCGGAGTGCTAGCTCTCTTGATTTTTGCCACAAAAACCAAGCACTTGCTTCCCTCTAGCTCACGGTTTTTGAGCTGAAAAATAGAAGAGAAAAAGCCCTCCATGGGCGTGAGACATGGAGAAGAAATGGAGGAGAGAGAGAGATAAAATGTGTAATTAATTTTTGGTAATTGATTTCTAAAATCATATACCAAATATTTGCTTTAAAAAAGTCAAACAATTAAAGCTATCAACTACCACCATCAATCAATCAATCACATCAATCTATCAAATTGTCACATCACTCAAAGTGACATGATTTGATGCTTGATGTGACTAGCGATTTGACGCTTGATTTGACTTGCGTGCCGCACTCGAATTCGAAATGCGAATGCGTTCGCAAACAATCCCGGGCTCGGGTTCGCTAATTCCAAATTAACAAATTTTCCATTGCGATGCAATTAAATGATTACGCCTAGCGAAGTCACTATTCACGTCGCTAACGAATTAATTCTAAATTAATTCGTTCGCCCGAATTAAAATCTAATTTTAATTCCACGTCGAAATCCAATTTCGTTTAATATATCGAATATATTAATTTATCGATTAATGCCAAATTAATCGTTATCTCTCTTTAAATGATATTTTATCCCAGATAAAATATCTCCGCTATTAATCCCAGATTAATTTTCTTTCTCTCTTCTTATTAATCCCAAATTAATTAAAGTGCGAGTCATACGTCATCAGTGAATCTTTGGGAAGCGACCCATGAGATCCCCGGATATGTTGGCAGTAAATTTGGTCTTCGGACTATCCGAACACGTAAGTACCAAGTACTATGTTTTACCGATTTACAAGACAAGGTTGGCTTCTAGCAAAGCGTCATGCCTACCCAATTCTCCAGAAATATCCTTACAGGAATAAAGGATCTATATCATGCGTAGTATACATAGTATTGCGTATTTCGGTCCAGTATCGGATGATCACATGCGAGGCCTGGGGCTGGTACAGTGTATGCCCCGTATGAAGCATATATTGGATGACGAGCAACTAGTCTCTTTAATATCGGATAATCATGACCAAGTCATATTATCCCGACGGTTGCAACCTTTTTAGAGAACCAGTTCTGTATCCATGCGCGATCATCATCTCCATATGACTGGAGTGACACTTCCGTCTTGACATCACACCCAACACACTACGATTCTCAATATACCCAGCATAGGCGTACACAGAACCTGTTAAAGCCCTGGACGACCGCAACCAAAGTATATTGATTGTCGCAAGTATTAGCGGTGCAAGTCTCAGGTTAAGACCAAATACACCTACCCTGATTTCGGACTTCCATAGACACTTAGTCATACTACCAATGGAATTCCGAGGGGGTCTATCCAGAGCGAAGCTGTTTCCCGTACCTTCGGTAAAACACAACCTCCTATTACACTTGCATGAGTATCTTATACCCAAATATATGAGAACTATGATGTTGTGCCCTCACAACGCGCACAAGTGTAATACTAGTCTTTTACGTATTCATCGATGTCCAATCTCGATAATACTCTGACTATGGATATTTAATGATTTATCCTTCGTGGACTGATACTGTCTCATATCATTCTCAATCCAGGAATAAATCACAAGGACCTCTAATCATTTATATATCTTGGTGATCTAATCACAAATGATAAGAGTCCAATCTCCTTTGTCACATAGTTAATTTGTACAACAACACTATGATCTGTACAAGTAGTGACGCTATGGGTCATAATTGTCCAACTGGATGATCACTTAATTCAAAGATTAATTAATTGGATTAGATTGATTGAATAACATGCTTTGTGAGAATATATGGATGTATTGTATGAATAATGTATATCAGATGGATATTAGATGGGTGAGGGTAATTTTGGAAATTGTTGTAATAAATTTAGAATTTATTAAATTGGACCTGCGTGTCCAGCCTTATCTCTTGACTCTTTGTAATTCTCTTCTCACCAATTCCCCTCAATGTAAATGAGGTTTCTTTATTGTATTATGTAATTGGGTAGAAGTTAGAATAGTGCTAGCCGGGGAGAGAAAATGGAGTGATTTGTTCTAGGAACAATTTGTGAGATATCCATTTGCATATCATTATTAATTTATTTATTGCGCCTTATTATGATTTTAGAATGCATGATTAAGGGTGTATGATGAGACCTAATCAAAGATAATTAATTGGTTGCCAATTACGTGAAAAACCCTCAACAAATATTAAGCGTTTTCATTCCATTGAGTGATTCATTCTCAAGATCCAAGATTGGCATTGGTTTGTTGGCCAAAGTCAAGACCTTTGTCCATCGCGGATGTGTTTGAATCATGAAGGCTTTATTCCATATCGCATGTCTTGGCCAAGTTGTGATTTTTTGGCTAAAGTCAAGATCACTTCTTGTTCATCGACATCGATTACGAAGCTTTACAAAGTCAATGGGTCCCGCTTAACTGGAATCATTAAGCTTGTTGAGCCAAAGCCAAGGCTTAGTTGATTCAGAGGAAAAGGTTAGGAAAATATATTGGATATATTGGCATTTATATTGTATATATGTTTCGGACTTGGAGGTCCACCTACCGGATCTAGGAATTGGATGAGATCCAATTGATCTTCGAGATCTACCTAGTTAAATATCATACAACTTGTTGGCCAAAGTCAAGATTGTGTGTTATTTAACGGGATCCTAGCCCACTAGGAAACTAGGTTTCCCGAGTACTCAACAGAGGGTTAGAGGCTCGCCGAAAAATAGTAGGAGGCCAGTATTGAATTTGCAATTTCGTTCAAATACTTGGCATTACGCTCTTTCAAATTATTTCGTCAATTATATATATTTATTAGTTGTACTAAGATTTTATTATTTTTTGTAATAGTTGGACTGTACCCAAATATCGTTAATTGAATAGTTTGACTATTGAAATTAAGATGGCTGGAAAGATCGGAGTTTGAGACATTATCATGGGTGAAAATGTCTTTAATGGTGCGAACTTTCCTGATTGGGATATGAACCTCAGGATTGTCATGGGGGCTGAGAGGATGCTCTATACGATAGAGAGACCTCTCGGGCCTAAGCCCGGAAATGAGCAGCCGCTTGAGCTTGAGCTTTGGAAGACTCATAGCGATGACAACTCAACTGCTCAATCCGTCATGCTCGCTGCGATGACCCCTCAATTTCGTCGCCAAAACAAGGGATTGGATCCCTATACTATGATGGCAAAATTGAAGGACCTTCATCGATCTAACCTTAGATCGCAAAGGTATGAATTGCAGAAGAACCTCTTTCGCTCTCGAATGTCAGAGAGTACATCTGTCGAGCATCATGTGTCGCAGATGATTGCTGACATTGAAAAGCTGGGTCAGCTAGGCATAACCTTTGAGGCTGAGACTTCTATAGATTTGATCTTGCAGTCTCTTCCTGACAGTTGGAGTGGGTTCATCATGAACTACAACATGATAAACCAAGACCATACTCTTGGAGAGTTGATGGCAATGCTGCGTGAAGCAGAAAAAGAGCTAATGAAGGGTAAAAAGTGCAAGGCGCATTTCGCTTCAACATCTCAGTCTCTCAAGGCTTGGCCGAAGGCTACTGGAGGTGTAAAGAAGAAGAAGAAGAAGAAGGGCAAGGCCAAATCGTCAAAGTCTTCTGGGAAGGCAAATGACAAATCCCAAAATGTATGCCTACAGTGTGGCAAACGGGGTCATTGGAAGCGTGACTGTCGTGAGTACAAGGCGCATATGAAGGAAATCAAAACGGGCAAGGCACCGGCTTCAGGTATGTTTGTTATAGAAATAAACATGTCTATTTCTAGAATTAAAAATTGGATTTTTGATTCTGGTTGTGGTACTCATATATGTACTAATGTGCAGGATCTGCAGATTAGCAGGAGACTGGCCTCATGAGAGATAGACCTCCGAGTTGGAAATGGGACTAGAGTCGCCGTTTTGACTGTTGGGACTTATATTTTGGAACTGTCCTCGGGGCATGTACTTAATCTTTCATACTGTTATTATGTACCTAGTTTGACTAGGAATATTATATCTATATCTTTATTAGCCTAATGTGGCTATACTTTTGTTTTTAGAAACACTGTGTGTTTTATGTATAAAAATGATATGGAGATATACAGTGCTGATGTGAATAATGGTTTTTATATTTTGAATATAAATCAATCTCAAACATATAATGTGACAAACAAAAGGCTTAAATTAAGTAACAAAGATGAAAATTATATGTGGCATTATCGTCTGGGACACATTAACAAGACTCGCATATCCACACTTTCGAAGAGTGAGTACTTGGATGAATTTGATCCAAATTCATATGACGTATGTGAATCTTATTTATTAGGCAAAATTCCTAAAACACCTTTTAGCGGTAAAGGTACACGTGCCACCGAACGGTTAGCCCTCGTTCATAGTAACGTATGTGGGCCCATGTCTAGCCAGGCTAGAGGTGGATATGAATACTTCGTAACCTTTACGAATGATACATCGCGTTATGGTTATGTGTATCTTAAGAGACACAAGTCGGAAACCTTTGAGAAATTCAAAGAGCTTCGACACGAAGTAGAAAAACAGTCCGGTAAAATTATTAAGACATTACGATCAGACCGTGGTGGAGAATACTTAAGCAATGAGTTTCTTGATTACTTGAAAGAGTATGGTATTCTTTCACAGTGGACTCCTCCAGGAACACCGTAATTAAACGGTGTGTCCGAACGGAGAAACCGAACTTTATTGGACATGGTAAGGTCGATGATGAGTCGCACAAAGCTACCTATTTCCTTCTGGGGATATGCATTGAACAGTGCAATACTTATTTTGAATAAGGTTCCGTCAAAGTCTGTTCAATAGACTCCATATGAGATATGGACAGGAAAGAAATTGGGTTTCTCATTCCTACAGATTTGGGGATGATGGGCATACGTTAAACGTTTGGAAGGTACCAAACTTGAACCCAAATCAGATAAATGCCTATTTGTAGGTTATCCTAGGGAAACCAAATGATATTACTTCTACAACCCACAAGAGAGTAAAATATTTGTTGCTCTACATACGATTTTCCTTGAGAAGGAATTCCTAAATGCAGTGCTTACTGGGAGGAAAGTAGAACTCGATGAAAATCGGAGTGATACTGTTCCTGGCAAAGAATCATTAACGGAACATGAACAGTTCATCAGGGATGAGACTGTACCATAATATTTGAATACACAAGAACCGCGTAGATCGGAGAGAGTCAGAAAATAACCTGAGAGGTATGGGTTTCTGATCTCACCTCATGTGGATATTAATCTTATTGAGGAAGACGAACCGGCTACGTATGAGGAAGTGATACAAGGTATCGACTCCGGTTTATCACAAGATGCCATGAAATCTGAAATGGATTCCATGTACACCAACCAAATTTGGACACTGGTTGATGCACCAGAAGGCGTAAAGCCTATTGGTTGCAAATGGGTCTTCAAGAATAAGACCGACATGGATGGAAACGTACAAACGTACAAAGCTAAGCTTGTAGCGCAGGGGTATCGTCAACGACATGGTGTCGATTACGATGAAACTTTTTCACCTGTTGCCATGATTAAATCCATTCAGATAATGCTTGCTATTGCTGCATATTTCGATTACGAGATATTGCAGATGGACGTCAAAACCGCTTTCCTTAACGGAAACCTTTTGGAGGATGTTTATATACAACACCCTGACGGTTTTGTCGTACCAAAGCATGCAGACAAGGTTTGCAATTTAAATCGATCCATTTATGGATTAAAGCAAGCATCGCGTTCTTGGAACCAACGTGTTGATGAGATCATAAAAGAATATGATTTTGTTCAAAACGAGGATGATCTTTGTGTATATAAGAAGGTTAGTGGGAGCGCACTGACATTGATTGTCCTTTACGTTGATGATGTATTGCTTATTGGCAATGACATTCTCATGCTACAATCGGTGAAAGCTTGGCTTTCATTAAAATTCTCCATGAAGGATCTGGGAGAAACAACCTTTATTCTGGGAATAAAGATCTACCGGGATAGATCTAGAAAGCTGCTTGGACTCTCCCAGAGCACATATATTGACAAAGTGTTGAAGAGATTCAACATGGAACAGTCTAAGAGGGGACTGTTGTCAGTGTCACATGGCGTCACTCTATCTAAGGACATGTGTCCTAAAACTCAAGATGAGAGAGACAACATGAGTCAGATCTCGTTCGCCTCGGAAGTCGGATCGATCATGTATGCCATGATATGTACATGACCTGATGTCTCGTATGCTTTGAGCATGTGTAGTCGCTATCAGGCCGATCCAAGTGATGGTCCTGGATGGCAGTTAAGAACATCCTTAAGTATCTTAGACAAACTAAGGATGCTTTCTTAATCTATGGAGATGGAGAACTTGAGGTAAAAGGGTATACCGATACAAGTTTCCAAACCGATAAAGACGATTGTAAGTCGCAATCCGGGTACATGTTTTGTTTGAACAACGGAGCAGTAAGCTGGAAATCTTCCAAGTAAGAGACTGTTGCCGATTCAACAACATAAGTGGAATATATTGCTGCAGCTGAAGCAGCAAAGGAGGCAGTTTGGATCCGTAAATTCCTAATTGGATTAAGAGTAGTTCCATTAGTAGCCGAGCATGTTCCATTGTATTATGACAATAACGGGGCTATAGCGCAGGCTAAGGAACCGCGGTCTAATCAATGATCCAAGCACATACTTCAATGTTTCCATCTGATTCGTGAGATCATACATCGTGGCGATGTGAAGATCGAGAAGGTCGCATCAGAGGATAACATTGCAGATCCGCTGACGAAAGTTATTCCTCAGCAAAATTTTGAGCGACATGTACATAGTTCAGGTGTTAGATGCTTGAGTGACTGGCTATAGGCCAAGTGGGAGATTGTTGGACAATTATGACCCATAGCGTCACTATTTGTAAAAGACATTGTGGTTTTTGTACAAATTAACTGTGTGACAATGGAAATTGCTATTTTATCATTTTGTAATTTGATTACTTGAATATATAAATGATAAAAGTCTTTTTGATTAGTTCTGGATTAATAAGATATGAGACAATATCAATCCACAAAGGTTTAATCATTAAATATCCCTAGTCCTAGTATTATCGAGACTGGACATCGATAATACGGAATAGACTAGTATTTCACTTGTGCGTGTTACAGAAGCGTAACATCATAGTTCTCATATATTTAAGTATTGGATACTTATACAAGTGTGATAGGAGGTTGTGTTTACCGATGGTATGGAAACAGCTTCGCTCCGGATAGACCCATCGGAATCCCATTGGTAGTATGACTATATGTCTATGGGAATCCGATTCAGGGTAGGTGTATTTGGTCTTAACCTGATACTTGCATCGCTAGTACTTTGACAATTAATACGCTTTGGTTTTGGTCGTCCGGGACTTTAACAGGTTCTGTGTACGCCTCTTCTGGGTTTATTGAGAATCATAGTGTATTGGGTGTGATGTCAAGACGGAAGTATCACTTCATTCATATGGAGATGATGATCACGCAGGGATACAAAACTGGTTCTCTATTATGTTGCAACTATCGGGATAATATGACAAGGTCATGATTATCCGATTATAGAGACTAGTTGCTTGTGATCCGATATATGCTTCGTACGAGGCAGACACTAATCCAGCCCCAGGCCTTGCATGTGACATATGATACTGGATTGCAATACGCAATACTACGTATACTACACCTGATAAAGATTATATATTCCTTAAAGAATATTTCTGGAGAATCGGGTAGGCACGGCGCTTTGCTAGAAGCCAACCATGTCTCGTAAATCGGTAAGAACGTGGTACCGGGTAAACACGTGTTCGGATAGTTCGACGACCGGATTTACTGCCAACATATCCAGGAATCTCATGGGTCGCTTCCCGAAGATTCACCGATGATGTATGACTCGAATATAATTAATATGCGATTAATTATAAGAGAGAAAAAATTAATTTAGGATTAATTGTGGAAAGATTTTATTTGGGATAAAATTCTATTAATAGAGAGAGAACGATTAATTCGGAATTAATCGATAAAATAATATATTCGATATATTGAATGAAATTAGATTTCATAACGGAATTAAAATTGGATTTTAATTCGGACGAACGAATTAATTTAGAATTAATTCGCGAGCGACTTTAATAATAATTTTACGAGGCATTATTATTTAATTAAATTTGATTTAATTAAGTCGCAATGGAAAATTCGTTAATTCGGAATTAACGAACCCGAGCCCGGAATGTGTTTGTGGGCCTACTCGGATTTTGAATTCAAGTGGGGCCCACAAGTCACATCACTTGTCATTCTCATCACTTTTTGGTGATGGAAGTTAGTGATGAGTAAATGGTGGCTTGCAAGACACACTTTGTTTTAATAATGAAAAAGCTTGAGTGACATTTACCAAATATGGATTTGGTATATGAATATTATTTTTGGAAAATCAAATAGAATTCATTCACTCTTCTCTCTTCCCATTTTGACGTGAAAAGCCTTTCCCTCTCCAATTTCTTGGCTTGGTCGAGACACACACAAGAAAATGAAGAAATTTGTTGCAAATTTTTCCAAGTGCTAGCACATTTTTAATCATACAAATGTGATAGGGAAACATTTCCCAAGAGTTTGGAATTCACTCATCAAAGCTTGGAGCTCAATATAAGATCAAAGATGAGCTTGGAACGACTTCATAGGAGACAAAAGTTTTGTTCTCAACACATCCTAGAATCCGTTCAATGTGAGTATATTTCCGCTTTATTCCTTTGAGTATTCACACATGTTTTATGCTTATATGTTCTTAGGATTGATCTTAGAGACCCAACATGTAGTACACTAAGGATTAAGAGCGAATACATATATGACCATCTATTAGATAAAATAAATTTCTCTGGTTAACAGATATTATAAGAAATTTATATTTATCTGTGTCCAATCCTATATGATCTCATCATACAAGGTGCCTTCATTCCTATGTCATTACATGAACAATCCCGGATCAAGGTCGTCATACAAGTATGGAATGGATCGCAGCTATAGATAAACCACAAATAAAGTACCCGCTTTGTTTGCTCTATATGGACTATTTGGATTACTAACTGCAGACTTAAATCCTTTTGTGCATCAAACATACACTAAGTCTGAAGGTACAATAGTAATCAAGGTAAACAAGACAATTGGACAATATGTGATATAAATCAAACAACTTTGATAAAATGAATAATGCATTTATTATTATTACAATAATCAATTCCATTTACAATACATGAAGCTTTAGGACATAAATCCCAACACTTGGCGCCGCAACACCTGAAGGTTTGCGCCGCGGCGCCAGCCTTAACTTCAGGATGACTTGATTCCTTTCGTTCCTGGTCTTCCTATGTGCTTCCGATGCGTTCGTATGGTCCCAAAACATGTACAAATGCCCCAAGATCCATGTATTAATGCTTCCTACAAATAAAACATAAAAGAACAACAAAATACATTAAATGATACGAAATCTAACAAAATAGAAATGTAAGAATGCAGGAATAAGTGGATATAAACCACACTTATCACATACTTATAAGCATCAATGGATTCATACCCTTTTCCCAAATCACACAATATTTTCTTTGCCTTGTAGTATGACTTAGGAATTCGCTGCCAACCGGTAACATTTGGCCAAGAAAATCTACCATTATACCAATATTTTGGTTGGTCATTCTATTCATCACTTTAATGTGCAATAGTTTCATATGAAATTCAAGATCGACATACCAGCACCTTCAAATGATATTTTTTATGCCTCCTCAAGTAGTTGACTAAATAAATTTGGTCATTTCCATCTAACACTGGTATGTCACTGCCAACACTGTGATCAACTTATGGACCCTATAAGTCACGCAAAACATTAGTTATCTCCTCGTTTTACAGGTTGATTTTAACAACTACTCCCTTCACCGGAATCAATAAACCGAGATAGAATTATACCGCTCACTATGATAAATCCATGCACGGTAAGTTGGTAATATTCCCGGTATATATAAATGATTGAAAACTTCATCTAATTATTTCCTTTTCCTATTCTAACAATTTATATATGGATACCGAATACGACCTTCTGCACCAAGGTGTTACTTTGCCAATTCCATAAACTCATAAACCCCATTTCGGTATTCAACACTCAATCTATCCACCGAGCTCATCCAATTTCTATTTATTTCAACTAAATATTTACATATAAAAATATAATTATTAGACATTATATTAAACTCATCAACATCACCCATTAATTAATTACAAAACAAACCAATCTCATATATATGCATCATAATCATCTAACAATAAATTAACTAACTAACACAGTGTATAAATAAAGATAAGGCAAAAATGTAAAACTGACCCTCTAACTTTCATATTTTTTCATTTCAGTCCTCTAACTTTCAGTTTTGTCAATTCAGTCCTCTAACATTCAATTTTTGTCAATTCAAGGCTCCGTTACAAATTTACCGTTATTACTGCCAAAACGACACTGTTTTCATTTATTTTTTATTTTTTTTGGGAATTAAAAAAAATCTAAAAAAAAAGGAACCCCTTCTCTGATCAGAGAAGGGGGATCGATTTCCCCTTCTCTGATCAGAGAAGGGGAACGATTCTCATTCTCTGATCAGAGAAGGGTTTTTTTAAGATTATTTTTTAATTCCGAAAAAAATAAAAAAATGAAAACGGCGTCGTTTTGGCAGCAATAACGGTAAATTTGTAACGGAGCATTGAATTGACAAAAATTGAAAGTTAGAGGACTGAATTGACAAAACTGAAAATTAGAGGACTGAATTAATAAAACATGAAAGTTAGAGGGTCAGATTTGTATTTTTGCCTAAAGATAATTATAAAAAATTAGAACCCCAAATTTTTAATAATAAAGATATAAAAATATAATTATTTTACATTATACTTATTTTTATAATTATTAGACATTATAAAAAATTATATATCAATTTTTATATAATAAAAGTATAAAAATATAATTATTAAACATTTTATTAAACTCTTCAACATCACCCACTAATTAATTAATTAATTACAAAATAAAGTAATCTCATATATATGCATTATAATGACTAACAATAAATTAACTAATTAACACAATGTATATAATAAAAATAACTATAAAAAATTAGAACCCTAATTTTTTAGAGAGATTAAACTTAAATAAAGTGAGAGTGTTTTAAATATAAAGAAAATAAAGAGGTACGGTTTAATAAAAGAGGGAATAAAAGTTACCTTGGAAAAATTGGAGTTTTGTTTGATGATTTGTAGGAAACTTTTGAGAAAACGTTGTAGAGAAGAGAAAGATGAGAAAAATAAGAGGAGAAAAAAGAATGGGGAGTGTCGGTGGTTTTAGGGTTATAACAATCTTTTAACATCGAATTAAACATTTCGACGCTAAATGTTAACACATTTAGCGTCAAACGTTTAATTTGATGCCAAAGGATAATGGGGAGTGTCGGTGATTTTGGGTTGTAATAACCTTTTAACGTCAAATTTAACATTTCGACGCTAAATATTACACGTTTAGGGTCGAAACTTTTAATTCGAAACTAAAAAGTAATGAGAGTGTCGATGGTTTTGGGATTGTAACAAGCCTTTAGCATCAAACAAAATATTGACACAAATTGTATGACTTTTAGCGCCGAAATTTTATCTTGGACGTAAAATAGCAAAACCATTAGCGTTGAAATTTTCAATTTGACGCTAAATGTTAAAACCTTTAGTATTGAAATAAACTTCGACGCTAAAAGTCAAATCTTTTACATCAAATTAAAATTTTTGACGCTAAAGATACATTATCTATGTCGAAATACATTTCGATGCTATAGATCTGCTCCTTTAGTATCAAATATTAGTTTTCGATGCTCAAATGACTATTTAGCGTCAAATCTTTTTTTGACGCTAAATATTTCGACGTTAAAAGTAGTTTTTCTTGTAGTGTCTGGAAATACCTAGGTTTGTAAAAAATATTTATGGACTTAGGTAGCGAAATTTAAGATCCACACAGATATGGATCCAAGATGGTCTGGAAATCCTAGATCTGATCTAGAATTTTTTTAAATCTATATTTTAAAAATAAAAAATACAAACATAATATAATAGAATTAAAAAAATTCAAATTAAAAAAGAATGAAATTAAAAATTAATATAAATTACAAAATATAAATATAAATATATTTTTTTAATTTTTTTTTTTATTATTAAATAATCCTACTTAAATAATTTGTCTTTTATTTAGTTAAAATGGTCATTTAAAAAAGGTATAACGGTCTCTTATAAAAAACTTAAAAGATTTGGTCAATATTACCTTTAAGATAGAAAATAATACAATTTTATAAATTTAGAGTGGATCGATGAATATTTTTCAAGTTTGCATATAATTTCGAGTTTAAGCTTAATTTTGGGTGGAAAAAATGATTTCGCCCTGAAGAATATAACAAATAACAAAAGTAATCGTTATGGGAAACTCTTTCATGTTAAAACATGCACAAATTCGTCTTGTAAGCTATCTAGAATCGTCAATATACTCGACGACAATATTACAGTAAAAGATAAGCTTATAAAATAAATTTACTAGTAACAAATAGAATTCAACAATGATCACATAAAGAAAGCATGAAAAAAGAGAATTAAATTTCTGAATTATGGAAAGTTGAATAATGCGAGAATTTAACCATAACAAATATTTAAAACTCTTTAAGTGATATCTGCACATTTAAATATTTCAAACCAATGAACAGTATCTAAACATTACCGTTACAATGAGTAGTCATGCTACAGTAGAGCTATAGTGATTACTAGTTCTGTTGACGGCTGATTTTGGTCTCAGGGGCAATATGGGAATATCACTCCCGAGACTAATCCTCCCTCAATAGTGAATTTGTTTGGTTATGGGGGACCAAAAGCAAACTTAGCAAAAGACAGATAAATACACCAATCGACAAAGAGATTTAACGTGGTTCGGCGGATCTTGGTCCGACCTACGTCCACGGGCACAAAAAGGATGATACTTTTATTACTCAAACACGCTTCTCAGCTCTCTCTTTTGTTAACAAGTCTCACAATAATGATCTTGATCTCCACTTTTTACTTCCTTCCTTTATGCATACTCTACCCTTCTATTTATAATAGTGTAGAAATCATATTCCTATTTGTACAAGAATTTCCTAGTTGAAACAATTTTCTTTTCCCATAAGGATTCCTAGTCAAAACTATTCCCTTTTCCCATAAGGATTCCTAATTAAAACTACATTCACTTCTTTTATCCTATTTGGACACTGACTCATTAGTTTTCCCCATGAAAGTAGGACAACTTATCTTCTGGAGCATATCCCGCCATATTCCCGGTCTTCATGAGGTCGGTCACGATGGTCTTTTGAACTGAGAATGCTGATGTCGATCTGATAATGCCCGGTCATCCGATCTTTAAGTGGTCGGGTTACCGATCTTAAGTGCTCGGCCCCTAACTCATGTGGTCGGGTCGGTATTTAATGATCTCGACTGAGAAGGGAATTACCTTTTTACCCATGTCGTACTGTTTAGATATTATAGTGCTTAAAAAACACCATCAACATCTATCCCCTAGTTCTCGGTAACAACGAGTTTGCGAGTTGATGCCGGGAACTATAAAAAAAGATGGTGTGCTGATGAATCCGTTGGTGGTCACTCCAGGAACCGCAGAGAAAAAGGCCTTGGCTGCAAATCTGGTCATTCCTGCCACCTTATGCTGATGACGGTCGACTCAGTGGGACGTAACCCGACCCCGAGCGGAAGAAAGACTTGGCTCTGGGGGAATGTTACATCCCCAGTCCAAAGAAGCTGACTCGGTGGGACGTAACCCGACCCCGAACTGAAGAAAGACGGCTCTGGGGGGATTTTACATCCCCAGTCCAAAGAAGCCGACTCGGTGGGACGTAACCCGACCCCGAGCTGAATAAAGACTTGGCTCTGGGGGAATGTTACATCCTCAGTCCAAAGAAGCCGACTCGGTGGGACGTAACCCGACCCTGAGCTAAAAGAAAGACCTGGCTCTGGGGGAATGTTACATCCCCAGTCCAAAGAAGCCGATTCGGTGGGACGTAACCCGACCCCGAGCTGAAAGAAAGACTTGGCTCTGGGGGAATGTTACATCCCCAGTCCAAAGAAGCCGACTCGGTGGGACGTAACCCGACCCCGAGCTAAAAGAAAGACTTGGCTCTGGGGGAATGTTACATCCCCAGTCCAAAGAAGCCGACTCGGTGGGACATAACCCGACCCCGAGTTGAATAAACCATAAGGCCTCGACGGAACAAAATCCATCCCCGAGCCGAATAACCAAGCGGCCTCGGCGGAATGAAATCCAGCCCCGAGCCGAATAAACAAGTGGCCTCGGTGGAATGAAGTCCAACCCCTAGCCGAATAAACAAGTGGCATCGGCGGAACGAAATCCAGCCCCGAGCCGAATAACCAAGCGGCCTCGGCAGAATGAAATCCAGCCCCGAGCCGAATAAACAAGTGGCATCGGCGGAACGAAGTCCAACCCCTAGCCGAATAAACAAGTGGCCTCAGCGGAACGAAATCCAGGCCCGAGCCGAATAAACAAGTGGCCTCGGCGGAACGAAATCCAGCCCCGAGCCGAAAAGAAACATCGGTCTCGGCGGTACAAGAGCAGACCCGAGCCGGAAAGAAACATCGGTCTCGGCGGTACAAGAGCAGACCCGAGCCGGAAAGAGACATCGGTCTCGGCGGTACAAGAGCAGACCCGAGCCGGAAAGAGACATCGGTCTCGGCGGTACAAGAGCAGACCCGAGCCGGAAAGAAACATCGATCTCGGCGGTACAAGAGCAGACCCGAGCCGGAAAGAGACATCGGTCTCGGCGGTACAAGAGCAGACCTTTTTGGATCTGTTGCCTTTCTTGCAACTCTACAAGGGTCACTACAAGCAAGGCTCTTCTTAATACATCATCTCTGCACCTCAGTATTCCACGCATCCGACCAGATGACTTCCGCTATCAACTTTGGTCGACCTCAAAAACCGAATGGTCTATGTACACACTGAGATAGCCTTCTTTCACCAAGTCTTCCACCTACTCCCGCAGGTCTCTTCACCCATTTGTGGCATGTCCCCTTACGTTATGGTAGATACAGTATGCCCTACTATTTTCCTCCTCAATCGAGAACCTCCTCAAATTAGGCTCGGCTAACAGACCTTTATCCTGGATTTCCCGAACAATCTGGTGAAATCCCTGACGATCGGTGATTTCCATCTTCTGCCATCGTCTTACTACGCGAGCTGCTTTTTGTTGAGTTCCCCACAGACGGCGCCAACTGTTGACGGCTGATTTTGGTCTTAGGGGCAATATGGGAATATCACTCCCGAGACTAATCCTCCCTCAATAGTGAATTTGTTTGGTTATGGGGGACCAAAAGCAAACTTAGCAAAAGATAGATAAATACACCAATCGACAAAGAGATTTAACGTGGTTCGGCGGATCTTGGTCCGACCTACGTCCACGGGCACAAAAAGGATGATACTTTTATTACTCAAACACGCTTCTCAGCTCTCTCTTTTGTTTACAAGTCTCACAATAATGATCTTGATCTCCACTTTTTACTTCCTTCCTTTATGCATACTCTACCCTTCTATTTATAATAGTGTAGAAATCATATTCCTATTTGTACAAGAATTTCCTAGTTGAAACAATTTTCTTTTCCCATAAGGATTCCTAGTCAAAACTATTCATTTTTCCCATAAGGATTCCTAATTAAAACTACATTCACTTCTTTTATCCTATTTGGACACTGACTCATCAGTTTTCCCCATGAAAGTAGGATAACTTATACTCTGGAGCATATCCCGCCATATTCCCGATCTTCATGAGGTCGGTCACGATGGTTTTTTGAACTGAGAATGCTGATGTCGATCTGATAATGCCCGGTCATCCGATCTTTAAGTGGTCGGGTTACCGATCTTAAGTGCTCGGCCCCTAACTCATGTGGTCAGGTCGGTATTTAATGATCTCGACTGAGAAGGGAATTACCTTTTTACCTCTGTCGTACTGTTTAGATATTATAGTGCTTAAAAAACACCATCAACAAGTTCCGAGCAATTCCAAAAATTAAAGAAATCAACAAGTAAAACCTTCCTTGATAATTTAGCCTAACTTGCAAATTCATCTCCCCGAATTCTAAAAAGAAAAGGTGATAATATTACCGAGGAATTTGTCACTAACTCCTAGTCAAAATAATCCCTTTCGTCCTCCTCCAAGATGGCTATCCAAATTTCTTCTTTTTAAAGCCGCCTTTGTTACCTTCCCAATTTCCTCATCTCTGCACAAAATCAGCTCTCAATCTTCTTTCAAATTTTCCTCAAGATAAGCTTCGAAAGTCCTTTAATTTTCTCCAACCCAGTCAGCTTAATCATCCTCAATTTCAACTCAATAAGATAAGATTTTAATGCTTGTGCACGCCTTCACATGAACTGAACTTTTGGCTCAAATATTGAAGGACTGATTGGTCTTGCCTCTTGGTAGGAAGTAAACATCAGCCAGGGATTTGAGAAGATTTGGTGAATTGGGCGTGAAAATAACTTGAGGTGAGAGCTGGTCCTTTTGCAATTGAATTGCTAATGGGCTTGGGTTTAATATAATTTATTCAAACTTGCTTTATGGCCCGTCGACAAAAATAAAACAACACAAATATCAAAATTAAATTTTGCAAATTATTTATCCTAAAATGCTATTAAAAAGTTTACAATATTGAGAACTGTCTTTAATTATTCTATATTATAAGTGTATTTTCATACACTTAACAGTCGTATCAATAGATAGCTAGTCAGCAAACATTTGGCAAGGATTTCCGAGAGTTCAAAGTTTTTGCTCAATCTTTGGCATGGATAATTATGGAAAAAAATTGGCTGGATTCATTCCTAGCAGAAATTATGTACCTTATTGTTGTGAATAAACACACAATAATAGAGGATAATTTGAGAGAAAACTCTTCTTTTATATATCCACAAAAGAATTACAAAGCTTCCAATACAAGCTTTACAAAAAACTCTCACCAATCACTCTCACTACACTTTCACACATTTAGGGATCATGAAACATGGACTCAAGGCTCCATTTTATAGTGCCCAAACCGCGTGAACAGTGCCACGCGGTTTGGACACGTTTTTGCCAACTTGCAGAGACTTCTTCTTCACGCGTCTCTCTCCTCTGCATGCAGCTGTCTTCAATTATTGCTACTTTCGGTGGAAAGTTGCACATTAAGTCAACAAATCTCCCCCTCGGTGAAGATTTCCCAAAATCTGAGCCGACCATCAATCATCCAAATCCGGATCCTCCAAAGGATCCTCCCCTGGCTGCATCTGTATGACTGCCTACGTACCCTGAGTTGGGATCAAGCCAATCGTAGTTCTCTGAATCTCCCCACTCTGACTATGTGGAGAGTTTTGTCATCCCGGCTATGGCACGACAGATTTCAAGCTTCTCCTTCGGTAAAACCTTCGTGAACATATCGGCACCGTTGTCGTCGGTGTGAATTTTCCTGAGTTCTAATAGCCTTGAGCTCAGGACGTCCCGTATCCAGTGATACCTCACATCGATATGTTTTGACCTCGAATGAAATGTGGAATTTTTACCGAGATAGATAGCGCTCTGGCTATCACAGTACAAAATGTACTTCTCCTGCTTGAAACCCAATTCCTGGACGAATGTCTTCATCCACAACATTCCTTGCAAGCTTCTGTCGCTGCAATGAATTCTGCCTCTGTTGTAGAAAGTGCAACACACCTCTGCAACCTCGACTGCCATGCCACAGCTCCTCCTGAGAGAGTAATCAGATACCCCGAAGTAGACTTCGGGTATCCACATCTCCTGCCATATCTGAATCGGTGTAGCCCATCAACACTGGCTTGTCGCTGCTCCAAAACATAACCTCATCTTGGAAGTGCCTCGAAGATACCGCATAATCCATTTGACAGCATTCCAGTGTTCCCGTCCTGGGTTTGACATAAACCGGCTGACCAATCCAACTGCGTGTGCTAAGTCTGGCCTCGTGCACACCATGGCATACATAAGACTTCCCACTGCTGAGGTGTATGGAACCTGTTTCATTTCCTCATTCCCTGTCTCAGTAAAGGGACTCTGTTGTGTACTCAATCTAAAGTGGGTAGCAAGAGGAGTGCTAACCGCTTTAGCCTTGTCCATCTGGAATCGTTGAAGTACCTTCTCAATGTACTCCTCCTGTGACAAGTATAATCTCCTGGCTTTCCGATCACGGCCGATCCTGATGCCAAGAATCTGTTTAGCTGGCCCCAAGTCTTTCATCTCAAAAGACTTACTCAGTTGCTGCTTCAAATTATCAATTCTCGATTGATTCCTGCCAACTATCAACATATCATCTACATATAACAGTAAGATGATAAAATCATCGTCAGAAAACTTATGAACGAATACACAATGGTCTGAAGTGGTCTTCTTGTATCCCTGCTCCCCCATAACTGACTCAAACTTCACGTACCACTGTCTCGGTGCCTGTTTCAAACCGTATAGGCTTTTCCTGAGTCTGCACACAAAGTCCTCTTTTCCCGCTGACTCTGAAGCCTTCTGGTTGCTCCATATAAATTTCTTCTTCCAGATCCCCGTGAAGAAATGCGGTCTTGACATCCATCTGCTCAACTTCTAGGTCGAGGCTTGCTGCTAAGCTGAGTACCACTCTGAGATGACATCTTCACAACTGGAGAGAAGATTTCATCGAAGTCAATGCCTTTCCTCTGATTGAATCCCTTGACGACTAGTCTGGCTTTGTACCGGGGTTGTGAAGTATGCTCTTGTTGCTTCACCCTGTACACCCATTTGTTCTTCAAAGCCCGTTTGCCTCTTGGCAACTTCACCAACTCAAAAGTGTGATTGTCATGCAAAGATTTCATCTCATCTTGCATGGCTTCCTCCCACTTTTCTCTGTCATCTGTTTCCACAGCCTCCTGGTAGCTCTCGGGTTCTCCCCCATCAGTAAGCAGCACATACTCATATGCAGAGTATTTGGTAAGGTCTCGCCTGTCTCTGTCAGACCTTCTCTGTGGAACAATTGGTGGAACTTCTGGTACTGGTGGTTGATCATGATCATCATCTCTGGGAGCTTCATCACCTGTACCCTCATGTCTGGGAACCTCATCTTCAACTCGAACTGGCACCGGTGTCTGAGGTTCTGGATTCACATTTCTGTATTGCTGGGGCATTGTCTTCATCTCCTTTCTGATATCTTCTATGGTCTGGTCTTCAACAAAGACAACATCTCGGCTTCTGACGATCTTCTTCTCCATAGGATCATACAATTTGTAGCCGAAATCATCCTGACCATAGCCAATAAAGACACACTGTCGCGTCTTTGCATCAAGCTTGGATCTCTCGTCCTTTGGGATTGTACAAATGCTTTGCACCCAAAACATGCAAGTGCTCGTATGACACTTCTTTACCTGTCCAAGCTTGGTTAGGAACATTACCTTTCAGTGCGACCGCTGGGGACATGTTCAAAACATGAACTGTTGTGATGAGTGCCTCCCCCCAGAATGTCTTCGGTAGCTTGGCTTGTGACAGCAAGCTTCTGATCCTCTCGCACAAGGTTCTGTTCATCCTCTCAGCTAGGCCATTCAGCTGAGGTGTCTTCGGAGGTGTCGTTTGATGTCGGATTCCTTGCGTCCTGCAGTAGTAATCAAACGGACCTCTGTATTCTCCACCGTTATCTGTTCTGATGCACTTCAGTTTCTTGCCGGTTTCTCTCTCCACCAAGGCATGAAACTCCTTGAACACTCCCAGTACTTGATCTTTTCTCTTCAAGGTGTATGCCCAGATCCTCCTTGAATGATCATCAATGAATGTCACAAAATACAGTGACCCTCCGAGTGTTCGTGTCTGCATCGGACCGCATACATCTGAATGTATGAGATCTAGTACCTCCGGTTTTCGTTGAGGCGGGGAGCTCTGAAAGGATACTCTGTTCTGCTTTCCAGCCATGCAGTGTTCACACTTCCGTAAGTGTGAGTTCTTCAATTCTGGAAGAACATTCCGCCTGCGTAGTATCTCCATCCCTGTTTGGCTCATGTGACCGAGCTTTTTGTGCCATAACTCGGCTGCCTCATTGCTGTTGACTGTATTTATGCTACTATTTGAAAGCTTAGCATGCATCAAATACAAAGTTGAGTCTTTCTTACCTCGTGCCACGACCATCGATCCTTTAGTGAGCTTCCAGCATCCGTCACTAAAGGTGCTGCAGAAACCTTCATCATCCAGCTTGCCTGTTGAGATCAGGTTTAACCGGATATCTGGGATGTGCTTGACTCCCTCAACACTAGCCTTGTCCCGTTCTCTGTTTCACAAGGCAGATGTCACCAATACCGACGGCTTTGGACTGTCCGTCATTCCCCATCCTTACAGCACCGTAGTCTCCTGGTGTGTAAGATGAAAAGAAGTCTCTGCGAGATGTGGCGTGTATGGAGGCGCCACTATCTATCACCCAACTGGTCTCGTGACTGGTAAGATTCACAACATCTTCTTCATATATTATGCAGAAGTCTTTGGAGGTCTTCTCGGTGGTAGTAGCAACTCTTTCTTGATTAGAGTCGCCATCTCTCTCCTGGACTGCTCGTTCTTCAGTTTGTAGCAATCCCGCTTCATATGGCCTTTCTTTTTACAGTGATAGCACTCAATATCCCTCGTTCTTGATTTCCCTCGGTTCTTGTCTGATCTCCCTGGGCCTCGGCTTTTACTCCTCCCCCTTCTGGTGTTCTCTTTTCTGTCACTAGAGCTTCTGAGGTTGAGGCTGATGCTGACTTGCACTCCTGCATTCTCGTCCTCTTTTCTTCCTCGAAGATCCTGGTCTTTGCCATCTCCATAGTGACTTTCCCATCTGCGGCTGAATTTATCACCGTTGATCTGAACGTTTCCCAAGATTCTGGTAACGTATTAAGGAGTATTAAACCATTTACCTCATCTCCGAAGTCTATGCCCAATCCAGACAATTCCTTCATGGTTCCGAGGAAGTCATTGATATGATCCGCCACAGCTGTACCCTCCTGGTATTTCAAACCCATCATCTTCTTGATGTAGTACAACTTGTTGTTGCCAGTCTTTGCTCGGAAAAGCTCCTCCAGCTTTCCCCATAAGGTACGTGCATTTGCATCTTCACTGACATGGTTGACGATACTATCGTCGATCCACTGACGAATAGTACTGCATGTTTTCTGGTGAAGATTAGCCCACTTTCCATCGGTCATTCCTTCTGGTTTCTCCTCCAGAAATACCGGTCCATCATAGTCCTTCACATACAGAAGGTCTTTCATCCTTCCTCTCCATGTGAAATAGTTTGTACTGGTTAACAAAATCATTTTTCCGTTGCTTGCTCCCTCCATCATAAAAATTCTAAGCAGAATTTCAAAAAACGGACCTCACCGTTGCGTCCGGAATGGTCGAAAATGGTGGAAATGACACTTCGTTTGTCAAAATCCGAGACAGGGACCAAATAGCAAATTCCAGAAATTACAGGGGTCAAAGTGCAATTTCCAAAAGTTCAGGGGCCAAAGTGAAATTACGGAAAAGTTCAGGGACTAAATTGCAATTTACAAAAAGTGCAGGGACTAAATTGTAAATATCTGAAAGTATAGGGGCTAAAATGTAATTTTCAGAAAGTTCAGGGACCTATCTGAAATTTACCAGGCACCGCTGACGTGGCAGCTGACTGGGCTGCTGACTGGGCGCTGACTGGGCGCTGACGTGGCGGATGACTGGACTGCTGACTGTGCGCTGACGTGGCGCTGACTGGGCGCTGACTGTGCGCTGACGTGTCGGATGACTGGGCTGCTGACTGTGCGCGCTGACGTGGCGATGACTGTGCGCTGACTGGGCGACACGTGGCGGCTGACGTGGCGTCGTCTTCTACCTTCAGACGGCGCGTGCGGCGCGTGACTGCGCGTGACGCGCGTGATGAATCTTCTGCCTGGCGCGTGTGGCGCGTGCGGGTTACTCAGACCTCCGTTCGATCGCCGGAAAATATCACCGAGCTCGTCTCGCCGTGAAAAGTCCGATGATATGCTCAAAATCGATTTTCGACAACTTTCGTCGGAATCGACTTTCCGAACCGAAACTTCGTTTCTAAATTTCGGGATCCCTCCGTGGAACCGTAGCTCTGATACCACTTGTTGTGAATAAACACACAATAATAGAGGATAATTTGAGAGAAAACTCTTCTTTTATATATCCACAAAAGAATTACAAAGCTTCCAATACAAGCTTTACAAAAAACTCTCACCAATCACTCTCACTACACTTTCACACATTTAGGGATCATGAACAATGGACTCAAGGCTCCATTTTATAGTGCCCAAACCGCGTGAACAGTGCCACGCGGTTTGGACACGTTTTTGCCAACTTGCAGAGAGCTTCTTCACGCGTCTCTCTCCTCTGCATGCAGCTTGTCTTCAATTATTGCTACTTTCGGTGGAAAGTTGCACATTAAGTCAACACTTATCCACAATAGTGGTTAAATGATAAGTGATACTTTCATTTCAAAAAAAAAAAAAACAGTTGTATCAAGAGATTAAATAGAATACGCCTCGCGGACGATAATAGTCCACCCATTATCCAAAGGAGCCACCACGTGGCTCAATACTCTGGCAGCAGGGAGCACTAATCCTATGAGATGCACTTGGAATCTTAAAACAATCCCTACTTGAGGAAGGGAAGGCCTAATCATTATAGGCCACTTATCGGGATGGACCAAAAATATCTCCAGGAACACTATACTCTAAAATATTAAGTCAAAGTCAAAGTCAAAGTATGCAAGTCACAAAAAAGACATGCAAATGGAGGAAATTGGGGAATGTCCTCTTATAAGAAGACTATCCATTCACTGTTGCAGTCCGATTCCTTTAAGATGGTCCATCCCCAAATTCAGGCAGCAACAACATTACTTTGATTGCATAAACTTGTTGAAGCAGGTGTCAAGTTAAAGCATAATTTCAACTTGGGTGTTGACATGTAATTAAGCTAGAAATAGCATATATACAACTTTTAATTGGTTTTTGCAATTGCTATCATTCCTTTGTGGCTACTAGTAGAGAAATTTTATGATAATATATTTAGTTCTATCATTAATCATGTTTAATTTGCAAACCCACTACAACAAAGCGTACAAATTAAGATAACTTACATATGACACCATACAAAGGCTTTCAAAACCAGGTATATATATATAAAACATAATTTGAGTGCAAAATCTAGCTTATTGAAATCTCAGATCTCTCTCAGCAGCTCTTCCATTCACGACTTGCATGAACACACCACAATACTGATGGAGCAATCAAGCTAAATTTAATATGCATCTAAAACATTGGTGCAGTTTCTTTATTCAAATAACTAAATCTAGCTAGGGTTTAATAAGGTGCCATTGCAGGAGCTGTTAATGGAGCAGCCACGTATTCTACTGACTGGATTGGTCCTGGTGCCACTAAGCCAGAGCTTTTGATCTCAGACATTCTCCTCCGAGCATCTTTTCCTTGTGCTTCACATAATTTGGGAAGAAACACACCTGGATAAGAAGAATTCACCAAAATGAAAAATCATATATCATTTATAAAATTAAAATTCACTTACAAAGAGTTAAATTTTAGTGATGCCCTCAACATAGTTATGAATAAGTTATATTTACCTTCACCAGCGGCGAGGTTGAAGTAAAGATCAATGACGTTGGGGCAGCTATTGTAACATGGAGAAGAGCATAGCTTCTGAGTGAAGATAGATTCGAGGAGAGAGTCCGAAGAGATACCGAGGGATTTTCTATCAAGCCCACATGATTTGATGCAGTTGTCAGTTTCAATCCAATTTCTTAATTTTTCGGCCTCGATTTCAGATGTTTTGCAAGTGTATGCTTCTTGTCCGCTTCTCTTCACTTGTTTCTCTAACACACACCGCTTGCCTGAGGCTGAGACCGCAAATGAACACGCCACATGGTCAAGGTTCTCGCATATTATTTCTCCTGAAACACAACAATTTATTTGGTTTTTTAAATTATAAAACTGCCAATGTAACTAAATAATTACAGTAACACATAAAAAAAGTCCACACCAAAATTATACATAAACACTAAAAGATAAAAAGAAAAAAAATTATATAATTACATGATTTTTTTTTTTGTCTTTTTTCAATTATGTGTAATTTAGTATAAACTATTATGTCCATTTATCATTTTCAACTAAATAATAGTAAATGATTTTTACAGCTTATTTGACTTTGTATAATTATATGATTTAACTACTAGCTTTGAATGGTGTTAGTTAACAGAAAAATTAAGTGAAGATATGCTTCAATGAATTGGTCAACGATAGAGAGAATTTACATTCGAATTCGACTATTTTAATTTTTTTTTAAATAAAAAGCTTTTCCGTATGACTTTTTATATTATTTATTTCTCAAATTAATTTTTTTTTATTTCAATATTATAAGCCAATAAAAGATGACATTGAGAACAGTTCATACATGCAGATAATTAGACCCCAAATTTAGTCTAAAATTAGTGGCCGTAGAAGCCAGTTACACTATTTGTCAAATGGTAAAACAATTTTCTTTAGAAATGTTTGAATTCCCTGATATGTAAAAAATTAACAGAAAGAAAATGGATATATATATATATATATATATATATATATAATATATATATTTATAATCCTTTAACTTACCCAGAGTGCCTTGCACACAAATAGCAATTGCAAGAGCCAAGATTGCCAATTTTTTCAAGCCAGAATCACAAGCCATGGCTACTATTTTAAATAATTTAAAAAAAAGAGATGTTGGTAAATTGTTAAAGCAAAGCTTCACTTATAATGAATGTGTTGTGAGGATTCATTTAGCCAGTGAGGGCAATTTATACTAGTTTTGAAATCAAAGACGAAATAGAGGACTTAATTGTAACGTGTGCCAAGTGTGCAAGTGACATAAATTAAAGCCACGTTTAGGTTAGCTTTTAGTGCATGGTTTGGTCTATTGTTTTGAGCTTTATTTTTGGACAAAAATTAATTAATTTTGAATATCAGTCAATGACTCTGCCGCTATCAGAGGCGAATATGCCTGTTAATATCTATTTTATACTACTATTATATTGTTAATTTCTATTTTATACTATCGTTATATTATGCACATGAGATTTTGTTTTAAAAATATTGAAAATCCCGTCGATTATTCGATTGGGGTCGAAGCGGAGTAGATAAAATTTCTAACTGTTTCAATTATTTATTCTATTGCACCAAAGATGCCTGATTTGAAATTTAGTTTGATCATGGGTGTAATCACTCTCATATTGTAGGCACATGACTTTCACCAATAGCACCTTTATTGCAACTGATAATGTTAGGATGCGAGTCTAAAGAATCAAAACAGTGCAGTGTCGATCAGAGTCTTGATTGCATCAATTGAACTGTCTCTGATTATTCAGGCCCTGCAAATTCTTGGAAATTCTGAGGAAACTCTTTAGATTGTGATATTGGTCATTATGCAATTGGCCTTTTTTTTTTATCACGTGGTCAATACATGGAATGGAAAGACTCGAGCTTCTGAAAATCATTTGAATGTATAAAATTATAGGGTATATTTGGTTGAGAGTATTACACTGAAAATATAAGTTAGCTTATAAATTATGTAATAATTTCATGTTATGAGATTATGATTTTATGAACGTTAATGTTAATTTTAAATAATGCATTTGGCATAAAATTTTAACGGAAAGGAAATGCTATATCAAATGTAACTGTTGACGGCTAATTTTGGTCTCAGGGTAATATGAGAATATTACTTCCGAGACAATCCTCTCTCAATAGTGAATTTGTTTGGTTATGGGGGACCAAAAGCAAACTTAGCAAAAGATAGATAAATACGCCAATCGACAAGGAGATTTAATGTGGTTCGGTGGATCTTGGTCCGACCTACGTCCACGGGCACAAAAAGGATGATACTTTTATTACTCAAGCACGCTTCTCAGCTCTGCCTCTTGTTTTTTACAAGTCTGATGGTAATGATTCTGATATTCCTATTCATTCCCCCTTGTCTCTCCTCTTATTCTCCCCTGTTGATGTTCTCTCTTTCTCTTGTCCTCCCTTCTACACTCACTCTACCCTCCTATTTATAATGGTGAAGAAATCATATTCCTATTTGTACAAGAATTTCCTAGTTGAAACAATTTCCTTTTCCCATAAGGATTCCTAGTCAAAACTATTCCCTTTCCCATAAGGATTCCTAATTAAAACTGCATTCACTTCTTTTATCCTATTTGGACACTAACTCATCAGTTTTCCCAATGAAAGTAGGATAACTTATCTTCTGGAGCATATCCTGCCATATTCCCGGTCTTCATGAGGTCGGTCACGATGGTCTTTTGAACTGAGAATGCTGCTGTCGATCTGATAATGCCCGGTCATCCGAACCGAAGTGGTCGGTCACCTACCATTAAGTGCTCGACCTTCACTTATGTGGTCGGGTCGGTATTAATGATCTCGATCAAGAAGGGAATTACCCTTTTACCCCTGCCGTGCTGCTTAAATATCATAGTGCCTAAAAAACACCATCAACATCTATCCCCTAGTTCTCGGTAACAACGAGTTTGTGAGTGATGCCGAGAACTATAAAATGGTGTGTCAATGATCGTCGGTGGTCACTTCAGGAACTGCAGAGAAAAATGCATTGGCTGCAAATCTGGTCATTCCTGCCATCTTCATGAGCTCAGTTAACGAGGATCCCGATATCTACCTGTGGAAAAAATGCTCTGCCCTTATGCTGATGACGATCGACTCGGTGAGATGTAACCCGACCCCGAGCTGAGAAGAACATTTGGCTCTGGGGGAATGTCACCTCCCCAGACCAATAGAGGGCCGACCATGGGGGAGATGCCCAGACCAGTCTCTCGGTGGGATGTATCCCGACCCCGAGCTGAAGAAAGACTTGGCACTGGGGGAGTATTACATCCATAGTCCAAAGAAGCTGACTCGGTGGGACGTAACCCGAGCCCGAGCTAAAAGAAAGAATTGGTTCTGGGGGAATGTTACATCCCCAGTCCAAAGAAGTCGACTCGGTGGGACGTAACCCGACCCCGAGCTGAGAAAGACTTGGCTCTGGGGGAATATTACATCCCCAGTCCAAAGAAGCCGACTCGGTGGGACATAACCCGACCCCGAGCTAAAAGAAAGACTTGGCTCTGGGGGAATGTTACATCCCCAGTCCAAAGAAACCGACTCGGTGGGACGTAACCCGACCCCGAGCTAAAAGAAAGACTTGGCTCTGGGGGAATGTTACATCCCCAGTCCAAAGAAGCCGACTCGGTGGGACGTAACCCGACCCCGAGCTGAATAAACATGTGGCCTCGGCGGAACGAAATCCAGTCCCGAGCCGAATAACCAAGTGGCATCGGCGGAACGAAATCCAGCCCCGAGCCGAAATAAAAATCGATCTCGGCGGTACAAGAGCAAACCCGAGCCGGAAAGAAACATCGGTCTCGGCGGTACAAGAGCAGACCCGAGCCGGAAAGAAACAGAAACATCGGTCTCGGCGGTACAAGAGCAGACCCGAGCCGGAAAGAGACATCGGTCTCGGCGGTACAAGAGCAGACCCGAGCCGAAAGAGACATCGGTCTCGGCGGTACAAGAACAGACCCGAGCCGTAAAACAAATATCAAAACCATTGTGTGAGCCATAACAAACAAGCATAATCAAATGTCAACCTAAGTCAGAAGAGGTTTTACTCACCTTTTGGGGATCCGTTGCCTTTTCTTGCAACTCTAGGGGGTCACTGCAAGCAATGCTCTTCTTAATACATCCTTTATGCATCTCAGCATTCCACGCATCCGACCAGATGACTTCCGCTATCAACTTGGTCGACCTCAAAAGCCGAATGGTCTATGTACACACTGAGATAGCCTTCTTTCACCAAGTCTTCCACCTGCTCCCGCAAGTCTTTGCACCTATTCGTGGCATGTCCCCTTACGTCATGGTAGATACAGTATGCCCTATTATTTCCTTCCTTAATCGGGAACCTCCTCAAATTAGGCTCGGCCAACAGACCTTTATCCTGGATTTCCCGAACTATCTGGTGAAATCCCTGACGATCGGTGATTTCCCTCTTCTGCTATCGTCTTACTACGCGAGCTGCTTTTTGTTGAGTTCCCCACAGACGGCGCCAACTGTTGACGGCTGATTTCGGTCTCAGGGGCAATATGAGAATATTACTCCCGAGACAATCCTCCATCAATAGTGAATTTGTTTGGTTATGGGGGACCAAAAGCAAACTTTGCAAAAGACAAATAATACACCAATCGACAATGAGATTTAACGTGGTTCGGCGGATCTTGGTCCGACCTACGTCCACGGGCACAAAAAGGATGATACTTTTATTACTCAAACACGCTTCTCAGCTCTGCTTCTTGTTTTTTACAAGTCTGATGGTAATGATTCTGATATTCCTATTCATTCTCCCCTTGTCTCTCCTCTTATTCTCCCCTGTTGATGTTCTCTCTTTCTCTTGTCCTCCCTTCTACACTCACTCTACCCTCCTATTTATAATGGTGAAGAAAACATATTCATATTTGTACAAGAATTTACTAGTTGAAACAATTTCCTTTTCCCATAAGGATTCCTAGTCAAAACTATTCCCTTTTCCCATAAGGATTCCTAATTAAAACTACATTCACTTCTTTTATCCTATTTGGACACTGACTCATCAGTTTTCCCAATGAAAGTAGGATAACTTATCTTCTGGAGCATATCCCGCCATATTCCCGGTCTTCATGAGGTCGGTCACGATGGTCTTTTGAACTGAGAATGCTGCTGTCGATCTGGTAATGCCCGGTCATCCGAACCGAAGTGGTCGGTCACCTACCATTAAGTGCTCGACCTTCACTTATGTGGTCGGGTCGGTATTAATGATCTCGATCAAGAAGGGAGTTACCCTTTTACCCCTGTCGTGCTGCTTAAATATCATAGTGCCTAAAAAACACCATCAACAGTAACCATTATTTGTTCCCTGTTTACATGTTATTTTAATAACAATCAATTGATCATTTTTATTTGTTCAGTAAAAGTTTAGATCAAAAGAATTCCGGGTCTAATTTTTGGAGAAATTTTTGTACTCTTGAGGCATAAAAATAGGGGAAATACCATTTAGTTTTAATTCCCCTCAGCCCCCCAATATGCATTACATCCTAACATTCAAACTTTCCTTTCGAGGGTAATTACAACTTTTTTATCATATAAAATATCCTACCTAATTTTGATAGACCTACATATCACATTAAATTATGGTCAAAGAGCAAAAAACAATGTGTGTTTTTTTTTAATAATATTATTATAGTAATTTCTCAGATATAATGGAATATTGAAAAAAATTAAAGACATAAATGATATATTTGAAAAATATTGCAAAAAAAAGAAAAAGCAAGATATCCAATCAGCTCTTAGGACAACTAGGTCTCTTTGCGTAATTGGAAACTTAAATATTATTCTCGTATCAAATTTGGTAATAACTTTGAGTGAGATATTGCGTGTAATTAGCTTTTGGAGGCAGAACTAAAGATAAAAATGATAAATAGTCAAATAATAAATTTAGAGGACTGAATAAAAGTACATACAAATTCTACAAAGGCACAAATACCCTTCAAGTCTTGAGTGCCTTTCCCCTTATATTACTCAATTTATCCTTCGAAAGTCTTCTTGTAATTATGTCTTGCCCGTTAATCGTGATGGGCGGGAGCCGAGAAAATTGAACACGCCATTTATGGAGCCACAAATTTTGTTATCAAAACAAAAACTTTTGTTCCTAAACTCAACTTTGAAAAAAAAGTCAAGAAAAAACAGTCTTCCTTGTAAAAAATTGCTACCTAATTTGAATTCCAGATTCTCAGGAGGAGAAGAATAATAAAATATACTAATATAACGATTTTTTAGTTAATTAGGTAGTGAATTAAGGGGACTAATTGGATTGGTGATGTGGGATTGAAAATTTTGTATGAATTGATTATTCTTTCTGCCGTGACTTGCGGGGAGAGCTAGAAAGTGTTGTTAGTCAATCGTATTTGTTTAAAAAGTTAGGCAGTTTCCCTTCAAACAAGGACAAGTTAATGAGTTCGTTCTCATTTACTTCAATTTTAGATCCAACTCTATGGAAGATGACATGCAATTTTTTCTTATCTCTAGATATTTCTCTAGATTTAAACTTTTGTAAATTGTAATAATATAGCACTCACGAAGGGTTAGTCAAGTAGAAGGACATATGTGGTCTGCATGGACGAAATTTGATATTCGAGCCTCTGTGTTTGATAAACTCACACACTCTCTCTCTATAAATATTATATTATATTATTTGATGTAAAACTCATATTATATTTATTTTTTTGTTGGAAAATATCCATAATATATCAACATTATTTTATATTTTGAAGCACAGTTTTAAGTGTGACCCACTTATGAGAATGAAAAGATTATAAGCAATTCGAGTTCTCATCTGTGAGTACTTCAAAATAATATATTAATACACTAAAAATGATGATCGAGTGAATAAGAACTTGTTTCATAAAGTGCATCAATTGAGAAGGAAAATTAAAGGAAATTGAACTTTTCCCACATGAGAAAAGTAACTAAGCCTAGAAGAGTTTATATATGGTTGCTTGATTGTAAAGTGGTAAGGATTTATGAATAAAGGCTCTCTCTACACATGTGTCTATGAGGGGAGGGTGCAAATCATAACCCGATTTGGGTCGATTCGCCTTAAACCAATGCGTACACGACTAAGGGTCAAATCAAGTAAGGGCCTGGTTACTTATAGATTTGAATTCCTTTAATTTTTTTCCTGACTTTTCATATGTGGTAACAGCAGCGGCCCATGATGTGTATATTAAATAAAGAATTCAGTACAGACTTAATCCAATTAATCTTTTGCTGTTATGAAATTGGAAAAGACTTTCCTTTATTCTATAAAATGTAACATATAACAGTAAGCACATATCGATTTTTGAAAAAACAAAAGGCTTCATTTTCTGCGCACTGTAACGCGCGCTTTGAAACTTAGTTTTGTCTTTTTTTGAGTTTTTGGACTCCAATTTAGTCCTGATTGTTTCCTATACACTCGTAATGATATATATTATTCCATTAAACTATTTAAAAATACACTCATACTTGATATCTACGGGTTAGTGTAATACCTCGAGTTTTTTCCTATACACTCGTAATGATATATATTATTCCATTAAACTATTTAAAAATACACTCATACTTGATATCTACGGGTTAGTGTAATACCTCGAGTTTTTTCGGAACAGTACGGGAAGATTTCCGAATTAAAGTTAAGGATTTGGAATGAGATGCTATTTGAAAATAAGGGATTATGTGTTGGAAAATAGATCGAAATATTTTAAATTGAAGCTTCGTCGCGTTGGAAAACGAGTGATTTCGAGAACCGGTTACGCGATTTCTGTTTATATCATTATACGCGTAAAAGTTTTTTTATTTCGGCTATAAAAATAACAAACAAACTCCGATTGAGCTGATTTTTGAACCATTGGACTCTTTTTTTTAGATGAATAATTTTTGTGTTAAACACTTTTCGATATTTACATCAGAAAGGCTTCACAAATGTGAATTTTCGAGAAAACCTCATGGTAGGGACCTAACTGTAATTTTGCGGGGTCATAATGTACTTTGCAGAAATGTTTCTATAAATACCCCATAGTTTCCAGAAATCACGAAAATGGCATTATTTCCCTAACTCATCCACCCGACCCCTCCGTCATGTGGTGGCCGGCGGCAGCCCAAAACACCGGCAAACGACAGTAGAGAGAGAGAGGGAAGTGCGGTAGTGGATTTCGCGATCCCAGATCATCACTTCTTTTCATGACTCGAGCCACCCACCAAATCTAAGCTCTCGTAGAGTACTACAAGTTGGCGGTGACATATTTTTCGTTTTGTGCACGGTTCCACTCGAATCGAGGAAGAAAGCTTAGGTGAATAGTGACCCATGAGTGAACAGTAGCTCCAATCGGAATTCCGTCGATTCCAGCGCGTTCGTGGGATCATTTAAAGTCTGCATATGCCCTCGATAAGACCTCCCGATAAAAACTCCTAAATTTCAAGTTTATCGTTAAATATTCGTATATATCCAGTAGCTTTATAGAGTATCGTATTGATATAAATTGAATTATTTGAGTATGAGTATATCGAATATGTGTATTTGGTAGAATCCGGTTGAAAATGGAACGAATTGGATCGATCCGATAAAATATGCAAGTTTTCGATAAAAATGGGTTTAATGTGTATTGACGTTTTCCTAAGTGTAATGATAAATATGAGATATATATGATGATACGATAATATTTTGATAAATCCGAGCAGGTTCGAAGGGTCCGAGACCCTTCCGTAGCGTTTATGGAAACGTTTTTTTGAAGATTTTCCAAAAACGTGTAAATCGAGATTAAGTTAATTAGTGGCTCGAATTAGTTTGTAATGATGTTTTAAGATTAATAGAACTGAAATCATCAAAATCGGACCTAATTTGATTATCCCGGAAAGATCCGGAAGTTATCATAGTTAAGTTGATAATTCTGTTAAGTTGTGATTCTGACGGCGTTTCGCGATTTGTTTTGACAAATTTGACTAGGACTTGGAGTGCTCGTGAAGCCAGGTAAGTAACCACGCGATAAGAAATTGAATTGGTAAATTCTTGTTTTAAATAAATATATATATATAATTGACATGTTAGGGTAAAAATGGGATAATTAAGAGGTGGTTTTGGGTAGAGAGTACGAGATTACGTATGGTTAAGATAATTAACCACCACATGTATGAATTTTTATAATCCTACGATATGAAGTGAAATGTTTAATGACGTTGATGCTTATTGATGTATGTAAGTGTATGAGCATGTAATAATATGTATATATATATGTAAATGAACAAGTATATGTATAAGCATTTGTACACGTATTTGAATATGTATGCAATGATAAGCTATGGACAATTTGAGTATATAAGATCGATAGATGAAATAAGTTATGACCAACCTTTCCGACGGCCGTGTAACGCACTTTCGAGAGACGACCTAAGAGGTTAGACCTGAGGGCACCCTTTTTATTTATTCTCATATTTTTTTTGTTTATTAGAATTCCCTCGCATGAGAGTCGTTTGTTGATACATGTTGTGGTCCTTGAATGAATGGAATATGTGTTCTCTCTTATGGTATATCGGATGGAAACCCGGACGTAAATTCCGTAGCTGAATCCGAATGGACGGTATTACGATTTTCACTCGGGATACAATGCGACGTATCACTTGAGAGATTCAAACATTTTGTTTCATCCAACCTTGTATTCGAGCATGACTGAGTTGTTAGCATTTTATTTATCTTTTAAGCATGATTTAATCGTTAGTATGCTGTTACTTTCTGCATTTTACTTTCTATGCATTGTGACGTAGTGCGCATGGGCTTAGTATGTTGGTCTAAAGGTTCTCTATTTGAGGGAAGAAAAGTCCAAAATGCTACATTTACGACAATACTTTGCCGCGCCGGACGTAGTATGTTTGATTGAATGTGAGATATGTTTAATCGAGCATACGAGGTCTATATTATTGTTGTCTTTATTTTATATGCACGGTAACATAATACGCATGGGCTAACTAGGGTGGATTAAAGGTCCTCTATTCGAGGGAAAGACCTGAAGGCTACCTTTACCACGATGTTTTGCCGCGCCTTTTATTATGTCATTTACCCTTTGCATATCATTGCTTCATTTACGCATGCATTGCATTCTTGTGCGCATGGGATAACTAGGGTGGATTCAAGGTCCTATATTCGAGGGAAAATGCCTAAAGGCTACCTTTACCATGATGTTTTACCGCGCCGGACGGGGTACATCCGATTGAATGAGAATGAGTTCAATCGGGCACACGGGGTCCTACATTGTGGATTTGCTTATCTATGTATGTGTTTGCGTCGTCTATCATGCATCAGGTCATGTCCCGTTCGAACGTGTTCTCGAACGCCATATGAATGTGAACCTTCTGTTTCCCGTTCGAATGCGTTTACGAACGCTACTCGAACGATACATGCATTTTGTTTCATCAAGTCTAATCCCGTTCGAACGCGTTCTCAAATGCTATACGATCGCGAACCTTTTATTTATTGTTCGAACGCGTTTATGAATGCTACTCGAACGCGCATGCGTTTTGTTTCATCAGGTCTCGTCCCGTTCGAACTCGTTCTCAAACGCTATACAAACGCGAACCTTCTGTTTACCGTTCGAACGCGTTTATGAACGCTACACGAATGCCCATGCACTGAACTGAGTCATTTTCATCACATTTCATGCATGATTGCTTCTTGGGTGATTTCTCTTGCATCATGTAATTAATCATACCATTCCATTATTGATACTTTCACTGTTATCATCTATTTGTATCCCCGCATTTATCTATTTGATGTGTTCATGAGATGGTGTTCAAGCATAATTTAGCCATTAGTATGTTATTCCTCTATGCATGATCTTGTCATCTCCTTTCGCAATAACTGTTTCTTTACGTTTATGCTTAGATTGTTATTTCTCTTTCGCGTTTGATGATTCAACGTGTTCATGAGATTATTGTGTGATATCGTCTGTTTGCCATTATGATGATTACTTTCATGCATGTGAACTTAAAAGTAGATACTCTTGGAAATATGTTGCTTAGGTTCATTTAAATTATTGCACAAATCATTTCATTACAAGTGGCATAAGTAAGGGACCATTCCGAACCCAACGGTTTGAGGCATTCCCTTGCGATGGGTGAGTGCGGCCTTAAATCATTTTCCCGGTTCACACCGGGTGGCGACTCCATGTTATTTCTCCGGTTTAGTCCCCTGCGGGCTACTCCGTACTCTCAACCAGGCCGCGAACCCGGGACAGCGTCGTCCAACTTCTGTGTCCTACAATGTCTCCAAGAAGAAATTCTGGAATTTATTTACATGGATATAAAAGAAGTGAGATATGATTTTTGAACGGATATACGTGAAATTATATAAGTCACAAATGTTAAGGTAATGTAAGGTTATTGGAATGAAAAAAACGTTTGTTTTGAAATGAAAGAAGGTTGTTTGACTTATCGATTTGAGGAAATTTCAAAGATATGCATTCGTAATAAAGTTTAAGTATATGACTTCATATTTCTAATGATTGAAATGGTTTCGATGTAAAATAACTTATTATGTGATATTCGTATTGATGCCATGTGTTATTTAAATGTTTGGCTAATAGATTTGTTAGGGTTTTGGCGCGGGCGCAACGGAAGCTCGCGGTTTGGGTGAAATCATAATTTTAAAACTTTTTTAAATTACCGAATAAATTATTCAATATCCAATATGAATAATTCATTCATATTTCACCTAAACATATTTATTCGATATCAAATAACGATATAAATAGTTAAGAAACATTGCGAAACTTTTACGAAAATGTTTTTCCGTAAAATGGTATAAAACACATTTTTGTCCGAACCGACCAACCAACACACATGGGGGCTGCCCAGGTCAGCTTCAATAGTGCTTGGTCAGTTCATGGGCTGCCCAAATAGTGGCCAATTCACTGTTTGGACAGCAGACACCCGGTAAGCCCAAAATTCACTCGGTAACGCTGTTTTTCGCCGTTTTCGCATATTTCAACTCCGAAACAATTTTCGGAAATTGTTCCAATGCCCAAAAAACATCCAATACATTTATACAACATACGTTTCATCACCAAAAACACCGAATTTCTAGATCTGATTTTTGTAACAAAAATATCATTTTTATGTTATAAATCCAATTTTCTCAATATCAATCATATTAATACTAACACCAACCAAAACCACCATCTATGAAGAACTCAAGAATAATTCTAAGAGTTACAAGAGTGGTCATAACACTCTAGAATGGCAACAAGTCATCAAATGATAAAATTGAATCAATATTACACTAATATCATCCAATCAAACTTTACACATGCATCTAGCCTCCAAATCCATCCCCCAAATAAAAAAACCCCAAAATATAAGAAAGGAAGAAACCCTAGAACATGTCTAGATACTCAAGAATAAGAAACAAACTTTCTAAGTTTAAAAGTTATGAAGATTACCTCCAAATCTCCTAAAATCCTTAAACTTTTTCTTGATTTTCTTCACTTTCTTCCTTGATTCTTCAAGAAAAATTTGGGTGCTTTTTTTGAGATGGGTTTCAGCCATGGCTTACTTGAAAATGAGAAAAAAAAATTTCCACTTTAAATACAAGCCAAAACCGTCTTAGGGATTAAAATAGGGGTATTTTGGTCATTTGGTCAATTAAGCTAATTAAATAATGAAAATAAGCTTTAAGTTAACAAATCTAATTTGTAAACTTTAAGCTTAATAAAATCATGCCACATGTAACCAATAATAATCAAACATATTGCATAACATTTAGGTAATATTGAAATAATTTAATTATCTATATATTTAACATTTAAACATTTAAATAATTAATTAATGCGATTATTATTATATATGTATTTTTATTTACATTAAATAACAAATACATATATTAATGGCATGTGTCAAAGTCTCATTTGACAATTAATTAATATGTATCAAATCAAATCTTGTATCAAATACAAATACAAATTAATTATCAATTGACCGAAATGCCCATAATGCATGTATTTTCGTTTAACCTTTTAAACGACTCGAATTAACTCATTTAATTAAGTGAAATATTATGAATAATCTATATTATTCATAACGCATTTCTCAAGAGCTCAACAAGTACACTTTATATTGTGGGACTCTCTAAGTTTAGGTTTATCCGTCACAGAATCCAATTTCATGTCCATAATCCACCCATTCATGAATTATGATGACCACAGATAATCTCGCTAAACTATGCAAGTCGAGGTCATTGCATACGTATAATCTCCCTGTCACAGACTATCCATATTATACCTGGGATATAGATAAGAACGTCAAATCCTTATGGTATAATATAGTCGACTTTCAAATTTACGAGCTCTAAAAAACACTCAGAACTCGCTTCCGAAATTATACCATGGTCATGGATTTACTAGATCGCAAACATGTGTAGGATACCTATGCCATGTACACAGGACTGATAGATTCTATCTTGATACGCACTGGATATCATAAGCATCAGTCCACACCCAACGAACAGACGGAGGTCTGATCTAAATAGATCGATGACGTGACTGCCATCAAAGTATGGAGGATAACTCATATATCCACTATGGTATCTCAAGTCAAAAGACCATTATGCTCGCTCAACTCGAGAAAATTCCAATTGACGTTGGTGTACCACCTATTAGGAAATCTTCAATGAGTCGTTCAGTGTTTATCAAATAAACACCTACATGTCTATACGAGTCTCCCGAGACACATGGTTCATTGGGATAAGCCATCGGACCAAGTCACGATATACGACATGTAACTGGTCTCAGCGGATTTTACTAACCGACATGTGTTAGTAAATCTTGACCAGGAACTTTATTAAAGGATATACAACTTATAATGACGCTTCCCAATGTCAATTACAAACTATGTTGTAACTGCGCACTACATTGTAAATCCTATGGTCTTTGTCTACTATACACGTATCACTAAATCAGATTTAGTTTCAATCTAATCATAATTAGATATCTAATCGTAATTAGATCGAATAAATATATGAAAGACAAGAGGTGTTACCATTAAATAAGTAATGTTATGGAAAAAGAAATTGTTCATATTCATGAATTAGACATAAATATGATCCGGATTGGCACTCCGAGCACCAAACCTAACAAAATTGATATATATGTTAATATGTAGATATGATAATTTCACATGTTAAAGTATAAGGATAATAAAAGTTGATAAATCTGAACTTGTAATAATTTAGTAATTCAGATAAACTGCTGATATGCTTGACTTGTATATTTTGTTTGTAGTATGAGCGTGGTTACTTACTGAGTTTTAAAACTCACACCAAACTAGTTTGCTGGTTTTACAGGTTGGCTTCTAGATTGGTCAACCATGTCAGCTTTGTAAGTCATGCTCGAGACGCGGATCATCCAAGTTGCAGTCACCCTCGCAAGTATCTTGGGAGATGTCTTAGAGGTTTATGATCTTTGATTCTTATGTTATTTGTTGTGTTGAGCACACTGTTTTGTATTATTAAGTAAAAGTTTTGATTGCATGTGATGTTGTGGGCACGGAGCCATTAAATGTTGATTGATGTTGTGGGCACATAACCCTTAAGTGTGAATTTTTAGTTTGATGAGTTTTGTGTGGACCTGAGGTTCTTTTATATGTGATGTCTATTGGAGGTTTCGTTGGATGCTGGATTTTGATCCAGGTTGTCCAGTTTTAGGACACATCATGTCCGATTTTTTTGTAAATTTGGAGGCTTATGGAGATGGGTTAATCTTATCTCATGCTAGTAGCATCATACCTCTGGTGAGGTGTTACAGTTAGACCCATTTCCGCTACATGGGGCACCGACCTGACCCTAGAGGAACTTTGGTTCAAGTTCTACACACCATAAGGATTTCCGCACGAACTCTTAAAGAGAAATCACCTCGCGCACCAGAAAAGTATTTGGACCCCGGGATCAGACTTGAAATTTTTTTCTTATACTCCCACTGGTACTGTAATTCTGACAATATTCAAATTTTTTAAAGTTTGTGAACAGTAACGAATTTAATGTTCACACTATTGTATTTTCGAGTACCGTTCAGTGCTACAATAATGATGAATAGTACCAAAATTGTTTGCTTGTGTTGTTGATTTTTGTGTTACAGTACAAGATGATTCTGTGCCTCCAAAACAACCCCAAACCACTCCCGAATCAACCTCTATATTGCTGTAAATTTGCTCCAAAAATAGACAACACAGCACCTCCGAAACACACCAAAATCGTGAATTGTAGTGATGGAAAAAGGCCCATTATCGTGAGAAATATAGGGAGATGGTGAAGATGATTTTCACTTGGTATTCTGTGATATGTCTTACTACCAAGAATCCGAGAGAATGAGCTCTAAGAAAATTATTGCGGAGAATTTTTTAGGGAATTTTTTTTTCTCACACTCTAACCTCCTTTGCCTATTTTATTTTGTTCTCAACAAAGAATGATTTTCTGAGAGTGGCTATTAATAGAACAATTATTTATATAGATAGCATAATTAGTGACTTAACCCTAATTAGTGAAAAGTCAAAATTTCCCACCCTTTCTTTTTCTACAATTTTCAGCCAAATGGTCTTTTATTTCAATTCGAATTTTGTTAATTCCATTTTAAATATAAAATATCATATATCCTATTATATATTTGAATTGATTAAAATATATTATCAATAGATTAATATTGATTAAAATCAATTTTGAATTAACTTATTCAAATTCAAATAATCTAAATATTTAAATGATTATCTAATAATTATTAATTATAGAAAAACTATATATTAAATATTTTAATATATAATATTAAATTGTCTAATTATTAATAAATATTAATAATTATTAAATAATAATAATTATTTAATTTCTTTTGTAAAATAAATAATTGGACGATCCAATTATTAAATGGATTCCTCCAATGTAATAAGCTATCACGAGGACCAAACACGCAATTCCGAGCTTTAATAATATCCGGATATTGATTAAACCTATATAATCAAATATCCTGAAATATAAATTTCAGGTTATTCCACTAAAACCTGAAGCTGAACTATTGTCACTGTAGATATATTTTATACTGAGCCACATCGACATCCATTGATATAACCACACCATATAGATTGATCCACTACAAGTATATTATAATTGGAGTAAGGTCATAATGATGTTATACCTCTCTAATTATTTTTTGTGCCTTAACTACCATTGATTCTCTAATGAACAATTTATTCATAACTATTATGAATTTTATCTTTCTATTCAAAATAGAAAGACTCGGGCGATCTAATCATTCAAGTGCTGAATCATTTATGTCTAAGTCTAGTCCTATATGATCGCATTATATAAGGTGCCTGCATTCTCATGTCATCATATGAACGATCCCGGATCAAGGTCGTCATATAATTATGGACTGCAGTTGTAGATAAAATACAAATAAAATATATGTCTTTGTGTGCTCTCTACGGACTGTTTTAGATTACTAATTTCAGACATAAATCCTCTCATGTGTGACACTCATACACTAGGTCTAAAAGTACATTAGTAATCATGGGCATGCATGGCAATTTATAATATGCGAATTCAAAATAAAATTTTGATAAATGAAATCACATCGTTTACATATTACATGATGCTTTAGGGCATACATCCCAACACACACATATCGGTTCCCTAAGGTAATTTGCAATACTCCAGAGTTACCAATGTCCATTTTATCTTAGGAATTTGAGTCAGTTTTAATCCTAAACAATATAGTAGGTGTAAATATGTTTTAAGGAGACCGTGATTCACAAGACTCAGGATTTTTATTTTCTCTTTTATGAAACCTTTTTAAATTAAAATTTATATTTATGCAATTTATTATTGTGATTATTGTTTCTATTGTTGCTAACTTGCACTGTAATATGAATATGAAAATATATTACTATCCAGACATTGAAATCAATAAACTGGTCATGTTGAGATAGTTTCTCCTCACATATAGTAGTTCAAATTCCAGCTATTGAAAAGCTTGAGAAATTCATTGGACGGATTTCAAACGTTGGTTGAAAAATATATTTTTCTACCTGACCACATTAGACCATATGAGTTTTTTATCCCAACAGTCTTCTGTGGTTAAAGAGGGTGAAAATGATGTCTAAGTGATCAGTGCAATCAATGTTTGGAATAATTTTGATTTTTTTGGTAGGTTTTACATAATGAAATGCTTAAGTGATTTCTTATACGGCGTGTATTCTAATAGGAAAATAGTTAAGGAACTCTGGGAGATTTTAGACCGTAAATACAAAACTTAGGATGTAAGTACTAAGAAATTTATGGTAGGCTATTTCTTGGATTTTAAGATGGTGGAATCTAAAAATATTATAAGGCAAGTTCAGGAATTTTAGATGATATTATCTATAATTTTTGGTGAAAAGATGATTATTAGTGCATCATTCTAGGTTGCTGTGATAATTGAGTAATTGCCTCTTGCTTATAGGGAGTTTAAAAGTTATTTTAATTACAAGTCAAAGGAAATGAACCTTGAGCAATTGATTCTGAAGCTGCGTATTAAAGAAAAAATGAATACTTTGAAAAGAAAGTAGTCAATTTTAAGGCTAATGCCAATATTATGGAGCATGTTAAAGATTTTAAGGGTAAAAAAGACTAAGAAATGACCCAACTGTTAGGGTTGGTACTCTGAGCAATAATTCGATCGTATTTATTATTAAATTATGAATACGAGTAATACATTTGTCCAAAATATTATCCTATATATGGTAACCCCTTTTGTATTTTGTATATATATATATATTCAGTTTTATCCATTTAAGATCGAAACTAACTGTGAGTTAATGATGTATATATTAGATAAAGACCATTGAATATATGGTAGTCACACCATTACAACCAGGGTTTTTAATGGGCATTGGGGGTATCAATACAATGTATATTTTCAAATAAAGTTGTTGGTCGAGATTAACTGACACCAGTGAGTCAATGAAATCATAGAGACCAACATATATCGTAAATTAAAGATATGATCCGAAGGTTGGTGTAGGCACTGTATTTTTACACATACCTCGATGATCAGTCTCTTATGGGAACACACCTAAAAGGTTTGGGAAAATTATTAGGTTTAATGCTGGAAATGGAACAAAACCCCAGAATATCCGAAACCAAACCCGGTTAAATGTCACATTTGTCTAGTCTGATGTCACCTTCAAATCTGGTTGGATATGTCTTAAAGTCCGGCCAGATATGCTTCGGGTTTCTAGTTTTATAGAAGGATTCAATCTCTTTCCTTCTTAATCGATTTCCATAAAACCTTACTTTCCTTCTTAATCGATTTCCTGAACATATGGATTTTTTCTTTATTAACCAAACCCTATACACTATAAAATGGGGATCAAAACACAAACACAAAAACATATTTACCATCTCCAACAAGAGATCAGACAACCAAACCAAACATTCAGAGGTATTCGCGGAGCCGAGTTACACTTAAGGGTATGACCTGAGGGCCCCAAAACCTTAAACTCATTATATTTTATTGTCGTTACGACACCGTATATCTGGTCGGAAATCATGTAGGTCGGGCTACACATATAATCGTCATACAGAAAGTCTGGCCACTTAACTGGATACATTCGACCATCAGTTTCCCGTGTTATATAGGATGGAAACCCGATTGTAGATCCTATAGTCGATTTCGAATAGACGGTACTATGGTTTGCACTTGGGATACAACTCCATGTACCATACAAAACGAATGTATGCGGTCTTACTTATGTGTTTATCATTCTTGCCTTTATTTTCTTTAATTATTTATTTATTTCTATTATTTCTTTGTTTTTTGATCTAATTGTTTCTGATGTTGTCATTGCTTTTATCTTCATGCAATCCCGCATTTCTGATATTTCTAGTTTATATAGCTAATCCAGCCAGACATCTCGTATATCCTGCCAGACATAAAGAGGCGACATATATTCGGGCAGATCCGAAGTAAGTCCGGCCAAGTTTATTTTTATCATTGTTCTTTTATTAATTTGATGGATGCGTGCCAGTCGTGTGAAATATAAACTGTTTTGTGTGATTCGTGCATTATAAGATATGTGGATCACTTTTGAACCTGAATATTAAATTGACATCAGTAATGGACCATTCCAAACCAAAACATGTTTAAGGTCGAACCTTTCGAGAGGTGTAGTGCGGCTTTAAATCATTCCCAGTGTCTTATACTATGTGGCGACTCTTTTATTCTCTGGTTAGTTCCCCGTGGACTATCTATAGGCTATTATCCCAACAGTGTCATGGTCGCCGACATCATAGGCATAATGTTAACCTCTGTTTCTCTTCTACAGATAGTGACTCCACTAGGGATAGAGAATCGACTCTGAAAAATACCTAGTAGTCTCCCATTAAAAGACTAAGGTGAATCATATCTTTATTTTTTTGCATACCCTTTAAACTTGATGGCGTTACATATAGTGAAATCATTTTCAATCAAGGTGGTGGATCGCTATGTGATGATACCCATCACTTGTTGGCACATACCCTTAAGATATAAAAAGGCTCGTCTATTAGTCATTCGAACCATTAGGTGAGGAGACCTAGTTGTGGACAACCCTTCGTCAATGAGAGCCTAAGCCTAACCTAAATAATCCCACATGTGAGCCAATAGTTGATTTCCTCTAAGAATTAACCTCCATAGTGCGTGTGTTTAGGTCCTAACCATTTGAAGTGGATTGACCCTCTTACTATGGGACGTAAACTTGTTGGACATATTCAACTGAGACAAGTTTGCATTCCAAGATAATTGGACTAATTACTTCAAAATGTCTATAAGCCAACCTGTATGACAACCTTGCTAGGCCTAGAATATTTAGTTAAGTTTAAAATATGTTAAAACAAAAGGTATGCCTCGCCTTGGCCCACTTGAATGTTCCTAAATATTTCCTGACCCATCCCCAATAACCATGATTACCGAGGTTTCGGTTCGTCATTTTTCGATAATAGCATGATCCCATATTAGGTTTAGTCGTTTTGTAAATGGACGATCTTTGTCCCTTAACGATGAAGAAAAACTAAAGTTGCCAAAGTTTTCCCTTTTGCGTACCCCATATTAGTGCGCAAGCTAAGCCAAACCTAGGGAAGACATTGACTTACCGCGTGTGCGAGTGAGATAAGATTGGAAGGATGTATATTGCATTCCATGCATCTTATGCATACATGTATTCCATTCATCATACTAACCTCTTGTGGTTGCATTCATCATAATGTAGCGTTGGGTTAGGGAGAAAGGAAGACTAGTCAAGAAACATCTAACAAGCGTAGAAATGGCCAGCACTGACAGTTTCCAAGTAGACCAATTGGAAGCCACCGTGAATAAGATAGTAGAACAACTGCAAACCTTGATAAATGCCATTGCCAATCAAGCAGCAATTCCGATAGGTGGCCAAGACTAGTGAGAAAAGGCGTGAGGAGCCCCCCGAAATAGAATTGAGAGAGGCCCTTTCCCAGACGATGAAGAAGACATGACATAATATGCTACATGGAAATTGGCCAAGTCTCAGGCGGAGGTTGAATTGTAAAGGTTGAAGGAACAAATGGAGGTGGTGACCTAGAAAATGCAAGGTAAATATGAGGACCTATTGGATTGCAATGCTATGGCTTTTAAAGAGAAGTTACCCACTGAAATGGTGAAGTTTAACGGGAGCGGAGACCCAAAAGTTCACATACGACAGTATGTATCTTTGATGAGTTCGACCGGATTATCACATTTTCAAGTGTAGAAGATGTTTGGAATGTCGTTAGAAGGAGCATCAGTGGTATGGTACGACAACCTCGAAAAGAAAATAGAGGATGATTGGAGAGCCTTAGCGGAAGCCTTTCTAAACCAATATGTCACAGACATGGAAATAGATTTGTCACTCCGTTACTTGGTAAACACCAAGAAAAATCCTGACGAAAGTTTTAATGAGTATGTGGACCACTAGAGAAGCCAGCTTCTAAAGATGCAAACACTTGAGAATGATTAGATTAAGATGATAATCAAGGGTACTAAGCCCTCCATCTATAACAAGTTAAGAATAATGACCTCCATGATCTCAGATTTCAGACAGTTGAGGGAGACAATCATGGATATAGAAGAGGAAAAAGCTTAAAATATGATTTTCTATAGCCAAAACAAAAGAACACTTGGTGGGCCTTTAGGAGCTAAGCCCACCCTCAAAGTCACTGTTATCCGCAATCGTAGATTTTACAACCTCGGTAGACCTCTATCAAGGGTATTCGAAAAGTTGAATAGACAAGGCCTGTTGAGACCCATAGACCCCAAACCATTATCGAACCCCATGTCTTGCCACCTTAACCTAGACTAATACTACCAATTCCACAAATAGAAAAGACACGACATCGACAACTACAACCACCTTAGACATGGGATCCAAGAAATCATTGATATCCATAAATACCCGACCTTGAAAATAACCAACCTAATACCATCGAAAACCCCTTACTTAACTATAATACCGTCACACTACCACCAACCTATATGATAAACTCTTGCCTACCCGAAGAATATATCTTACAAATCTTCCACCAATAGGCCCATGTTATTGGGTATGAGACAGTAACGACAGTGAAGCTGAAGAATGTAATGAGTTTTGGGAGAGATTTTCTAGTAGTGATGAGGAATAAGTTAAAGGAATGACTAGAAGTGGCCAAATCTACAGTGACATTATTAAACAAAATGAAGGGATATGAGAATGAGGGAAATAGATGCAAGAAGAGAATGGAGAAGATGATGTGGTGCTCCAATAATTGAAGAAAACGCGAGCCTAGATTAGCATATGGGACTTGCAATAATCCTCTTAAGGACACAAGAGAGCCATGTTTGAGGCATTGTGAAAAATAATGGTACCCGTAGACACAATCTGTCTATGGAGAAAAGAAACAAGTAATCATATTCTCTGAAGAAGAACACCAAATGGAAGGAAGAAACCACAACCGCCCACTGTTCATCAATGCAGAAGTTAGGGCCAAAAGGATCTCATGTGTGATGGTGGATGAAAGATCCTCGATTAATGTTTTCCCTCTAAGGAATTTACCTAGACAAGGTATCCGATCAGAGAAGCTGATCCCTTCCGATTTGACAATCAATGCATACGATGATAGTAAGCTGGGAATAGAAGACATTTTCACGGCCATGGTAAAAGTAGGTCATATTGAAGATGAAGTGGAGTTCACAGTGCTAAATGTCTCAGCTACATTTGTTTTGCTCTAGGGAAGGCTAGTTCTACAAACTTGGAGGAGTGCCGCAATACTACATCAAGTGATCAAATCCCCACATGAAGACCATTGGGGCTGAGGCAGCCAACGCTGTAGCCGCATTAGAAGTACAGCCATTTACAAGGCTTCAAGTAGCAGTAGTTTTTGAAGAGTGGGAAGACCCTAAAGTCATTGGAATTATGGAAATAATGAACTACGAGCCCAACAATAGACTAGGGGCGTAAGGTCAAAGTGTAAGAACATTGCCAAATTTCAAAGGATAGACAACTAGGAAAGGATTAAGATACCGTTCAGACGAAGAAATGGCAGAGTCAAAGAAGAAAGGAAATATATCAGAGCACTATTTCATGAAGGCAGGGTATCAATGACCTCAATAAACATGTCAAATCAATGGTGTCACTGTGTCAAGCTTCGAAATCTTTGCTGACGTAGTGGATTGGGAATGAAGTTTGATAATGGAAGAAGCAAAAGAAGAAAATGATTAGGGACTAGAACCAAAGAATGAACCAGAAGCAGTATCAAAAGAAGAGTACTTCAAGTTTGAGGAATTAATGCTAGAAGACTCATCTGCAGTCAAATAAAAGGAAGATTGTGAAGATATCTATGTTCCCGAACTCTTTGATTGCAACCTTGCATTTAAAATTAATAAGATGAATGATTTTGCTTACTTATTTGATTTTCTTCTTTTGGCATACATCATGACATACATGACATGAGCATATTTGACATTAATTCAACTAAAACAGAAGCATTTAACCTTGGTAAATGTGAGAACCCAAAGACGACTTCCCTCTACCACACATAGATATTTCAGTGGACAGAGCAGCCTTGTCAGCTATGTATCCATTGGCATATGGATTTTCTTGGTAAAACTAGATATTTATGACAGAAGAAGAAAAGTATAAAATGACTTTCATCATGGAATAAAGAACTTATTGCTATGAAGTAATGCCCTTTGGACTAAAGAATGTGGGGGCTACTTATCAACAGTGGCCACTACCCTATTTCACGACTTAATGCATTCAGAGGTCGAAGTATACGTGGACAAATGATAGTCAAGTCAGACAACATGATAAAAAGACATTTGTGATTATGAAAGTCAATGATATTTATACAAATAAGTCTCAAATTAAATTCTTGGTAAGATATGATTATTATACATGACAATAATATATCACTTGATCAATATTATTATGTGTCACCTAGATTGACATTTGATGTTAATAAATTGTATGATGAGTCTTATATCATAAGGACATAAATAATAGATATCTTCATTAACATAATGAAATATCGAACACGACCACAAAAACGTAAAATCATATTGTAATATTATCTAAGGACATTGATCTTCGTAATAATATATTAGTGTCGTTATATCCTTTGATCTAAGATCACACGTTGACTTGTACGATAGTACTCATGGTTCACTAGTATATCATCATTGGACTAGCCACGTCATTTGAATAAATACTAGATGGTCTTGAGCTAATAACGTACGAAGTCATGTGTGCTTCAATAAGGGATCTGATAGCTTTGATAATAAAAGTTAGAGATGTTCCAAGGAAACTCAAAGATATAGATACAAGTCTTTTGCCAAAGCAGTCAATATCTTAAAGATATCATATCCACGAAATCGAGTTTGGAAATATATCGATGTAGGCACTACATTTTTACACATAAGTCCCTATGATGAGTCTCATTTTGGAGACACTACCTTTTAAGTCACGGAGGTCACGGAAAACGGACATCAGAAGGGGGAATTCAGAATAAACAAGGCTCACTGTTTTCGTTGGTGCTACGTTCGTGTATACGTTCGAACGTCAGGCAGATTGCGGACGTTGGTGCCGCGTTCGAGTAAGCGTTCGAACGGTGTCGGTAATTCTGGTTTTGCTGCTAGCCTCACATTAAGCCCAATTCGCCCAAACCTTGGCCCACACGCCCAAGCCCACTTAAAACACATATTTAACACATGGTGAAATCAAAACAAATCTAAAAATCATATACCAAATTAAATAAAATACTTACACAAATTAAAGAAATTGCATGCCTAATTAAAATCAACCAACAAACTAAATGCCTAATCTAAACCAATCAAATATAATCATACCAAGTTAAAATCAATCAACCAATATATTATTCCCAAACTTAAAATATTGTATGCCTAATCAACATAAACTAAATATTCAACCTTCCCTATCTAGCCAAGATTTGTCCCCCCTCAATCTTTGACTTCCCTTATCCAAGCCAATCAAATCCCTTTCCTTGTCAAGCCTAACCCTTTGCCTATAAAAAGAACCATTCACCAACCTTCTCATAGCTAGCTCATAGACACAACTCTCCCTCACTCTCAATAACAAAAAGATCACAAACCAAAGAACCCCCATCGCCTTGACCAAAACACATCCCGAACAGCCCCCTCACCTCACCAAAAAACACATCCCAAGCAGCCCTAAACACACATATAAAACAGCCCCCGAACCACACCATAACACCACCGAAAATAACGCCCAAAACAGTAGCCAAAACATCCCAAAAACAGTAACTAAAATACAGCAGCAAAACAGTAGCAGCGGCAGCGAATCGGAGTCAAAACAACAGCAAAAGACGGAGGACGACGACCCAAAACAGTAAGACAACGAACGAGAGCAGTGAACCAGTGAACCGGAAGAGTTGCGGAGCTTTACCCCTTCCGATCTTCGTGAAACGCGAGTCCGAGAGACGACTTAAAAGGTTAGACCTGAGGGCACTTTTTCATTAGTTTCTATCCGTTTCTTTTGTTATTGAATTTTATTCGCATGAGAGTCGTTTATGGATGCATGTTGTGGCTTGAATGAAATGGAAGAGTGTCGTCTCTTGTGGTATATAGGATGGAAACCCAGACGTAAATTCTGTAGCCGAATCCGAATGGACGGTAGTGCGGTCTGTACTTGGGACACAACTCCACGTACCACTTGAGTAAACGGCACCTTCTCTTATTTTGTGTTGCTTTGGTCTATCTATTTCTTGTTATTTAAATTCTGCATGTCACTTATTTGTGTATGATATAATCGAGTGCATGAGCTCAGTAAGTGCGATGAAAGGTCCCCTAATCGGAAGGGTTAAAATCATTCACCACGATGCTTTGCCGCGCCGGTTGATGTGTGTTCGGTTGAATGCGAGACACGTTCAATCGGACATACTTAGTTGAATATGATTGTCTTTATGTTTGTATGCATGATGTGATATGACGCGCATGGGCTTAGTATGTTGGTCTAAAGGTCCTCTCTTTGAGAGATCAAGAGCCCCCCAAAAGGCCACCTTTATGGCAGTAGTACTTCGCCGCGCCCCCTTTATTTTGTTGTTTATGTATTGTGTCCCATTTCATGCATCAGGTCTGTTCCCGTTCGAACGCGTTACGAACGCAACTCGAACGCGCATGCATTTTGCCTTATCATGCATCAGGTCTCATTTTCGTTCGAACGCGTTATCAAACGCCATACGAACGCGAGCATTCTGTTTCATTTACGTTCGAACGCGTTATCAAACGCCATACGAACGCGAGCATTCTGTTTCATTTCCGTTCGAACGCGTTATCAAACGCCACACGAACGCGAACCTTCTGTTTACCGTTCGAACGCGTTTACGAACGCTACACGAACGCGCACACACTGAACTGAGTCTGTCTTATCATATTCACGCATAATTGCCTCTTGGTTGATCTTTCTTGTGTTATATAGCCAACCGTATTATTTGTATTCTTGCATTTATCCATTCTATGTGTTCTTGGGATTGTATTCAAGCATGATTAGGCTGTTAGCAGGTTATTTGGTTAATAGGCTCATGAGATAGTACTCAAGCATGATTAGGTTGTTCTTAGTTTTCCCTATCATAGGATTGAAATATGTTCATGAGATTGTCATGTGATGTTGCATGTTGTGATGAACTTGTTGATGTATGCATATGAATCTAGAAGCATGATATTTTTGGAAATAAATATTATTTAAGCCTGGTTAAATTATTACATAAATCCTTTTATTACAAGTGACATAAGTAAGGGACCATTCTGAACCCAACGGTTTGAGGTCTTCCCATGCGAGGGGTGAGTGCGGCCTTAAATCTTTGTCCCGGTTCACACCGGGTGGCGACTCCATATTATTTAGTACTTCCCAACTAGTGCCGCGAGCCTAGAGCATGCGTCGCCCAGGTCCTGTTGTCCACAATCGAGTGAATAGGATTTGACCTGACCATGATCCCAAACTCGGTAAGGAACATAAATATCGGAAGGAATGAGACGACATGCTCAATATGTATTCTAACAAGTTCATATGTTTTCCCACTTCATTCATTGACTAGGGGTCATGGTATGCTGCTAGGCATTTACTCATGGTCTGTGGGATATCATATAGATGAAATATTAAAGAGTTAATATCATCCAACTACTACTCGATAATGAACTTAGGACGGTCGCATAAATACAATTCTCGTCAGTGGCAAATCTAGGATTTTAATTCACTGGGTGCATAAACAAAGTGAGGTTCAGGGGCAGCGTCCTTGAAATATTTTTTGAGGTTATTTATACATAACATAAATAATCTTTAAAGATATTTTCAAAGAAAAAAATATTATTTACTACAATTACTCCCTACGTGTTTTCATATGTTTAACGGTAATAAAGAAATGACAGCGTCTATTTACAGATAACCTGGCGGCATTATAATCACATTATTTACTTGCCTGATGATATATCTCAGCCCAAATAGACGACAAGTAGTGTATATATCGAGAAAAACAATAGTCCAGGAATATCCAATATAGTTTTTCTTTTCAAGAGTCACTGTGGGAGTTTAAAAAAAGAGTTAATGAGGGCCCATTCATTAGCCATTTAGCCTAGGTCCATTGTTTACTAGAGGAGTTTAAAAAAAGTCAATGAGGGCTAGTCTCCAGTGACATTAGTGCAGGTCCGCCATTGGTTCTCTTACAAATCCAATGATGTTTATTAAAAATTAATAAATGATTATTTGATAGTTAATATGAAAATTAGATTTTCAATTAAAATAAGGTTTCCTAATAAGAATATAACATTCTAAATTTTTTGAAAATATTGATTTGATTAATAAATTCGAAATATTTAATTTATTGGGCTTTAATTTAGTGGGCTAACATCTTATTTAGTAAAGTTCTAATTTAGATTACATAAGAAATTTTATTTAGTTAAATTTCCTAATTTACTTTGGGAAAAAATCTTGAAGAGATCAGATTTGATTTGGAGAGATCTTAGATTTTCCTTATTATATTAGGATACAAACAAATCAATCCCTATTCTGTTGAAAGAAAGTAAAATTCAGCTAGAGCAAGCATTCCTGTCCATTGGCCGAATGTTCTCAAGCTCTATTTTTCTTTGGTTGTTTCAAATTGTTCTAAGATTAATTGAAGGAAAGTTGTTTCTTTGATTTATAATCCATGACTTCAACATCAAAGAAAGAAAATTATTTTCTTTGTTCTCAAAGTTGCAGCAATTTGTTCGTATAAGAGTTCTAATGTGCCAACGAGAGGTGCAACATTTGGTGCACTATTGTAAGAGAAAAATCTAGAAGGAAATTCAAGAAAGGCTCCAGAAAAGAAAAATACATTCAGGTACATTTTCTTATTGTTGAATTTATTTATGTTGATAAATAAATATAAGTTGCATGTTTATTTAGATTAATCGAGATTAATTTATTCGTGTAATTTATTTACATTAATAACGACATAACCATGTTCCTTAAAGTAGTTTTGGAAAAAAAATTAAATTTAAGTCACATGGATGTTTCCACGCTAATCCCAAAACCTTACAGTTATATCAGAAACTTTGAGGTTGTGTTGTTTTGATGAAAACAAATCAAAAACATGTATTAGGGATCCTATCGAATACTGTTCCATTAGGCTATTATTTTATGTGGAGAAAATTATTGTTTATGGCTGAATGTTCTATTCTTATTATTTTATGTCCTAATAATAATAGAACATTCTGAATTTTTAGAAAATATTGATCAATTAAAATAAGCTTCGAATTTATTAATCTTATTAGGAAATCTTATTTTAATTGAAAATCTAATTTTCATATTAATTATCAAAACAATCATTTATTAATTTTAATAAACATCCTTGGATTTTATAACATAGACGAGAACCAGTGGCGGACCTACACTAATGTCACTGGAGGCTAGCCCCCATTGAATTTTTTTAAACTCCTCAAGTAAATAATGGACCTAGGCTAAATGGCTAATAAATGGGCCTCAATTCATTAACTCTTTTTTGAAATATTGGATATTCCTGGACTATTGTTTTTCTCGACATATACACGACTTGTCGTCTATTTGGGCTGAGATATATTATCAGGCAAGTAAATAGTGTGATTATAATGCTGTCAGGTTATCTGTAAATAGATGTCGTCATTTTTTTTGTTACCATTAAAAAAATAGTAACATTTTGAAAATATGAAAACTCGTAGGGAGTAATTGTAGTAAATAATATTTTATTGTTTGAAAATGTCTTTAAAGTTTATTTATGTTATGTATAAATAACCTCAAAATTTTTTTCAAGGACATTGCCCACGAACCTCGCTTTGTTTGTGTACCCAGTGAATTAAAATCCTAAGTGCCACTGACAAGGACTGTATTTGTACGACTGTCTTAAGTTCATTATCGAGTAGTAGTGAGATGATATTAACTCTTTAATATTTCATCTATATGATATCTCACAGACCATGGGTAAATGCCTAGCAGCATGCCATGAGCCATAGTCAATGAATGAAGTGAGAAAATATATGAACATGTTAGTGTATACTTTAAGCATGTCATCTCATTCCCCACGATCCAAGAAGTTTTGGATGTCATTGTACCATGGATTTCCATCTCCTCCTTCAGCTTCCATAACCCTTCCCACTTCGTATATGGGTTTATTGGTCGTAGTTAATACTAATGGTTTCATAGTTAATTTTTTCCGGATTCTCCCATGTTGAAGCTAGAGTGGCTAAGAAGTCCGCCATTTAGATTTCTTCCATAGGAATGTGTTGGAATGTGCATCTAAGATGCTTTGTATCAAAGTCTTTAGGTGGAATAGATACGGTTTTAACCTATCTTCCTTTAGTTCCCAATCTCCTCGTATCTAGCGAATTACCAATGACGAATCTCCAAAAACTTCTACATCTTCCGCCCCCAAGGCTATCAATGCTTCTAATCCGAATTTACATGCCTCAAATTAAACTAGGTTATTAGCTACTACAAAGGTTAACCTCTTAGCCAATGGCAAAGTTTCACTGTGTGGGTTATGAGTATAATTTTGATGCATGCTCCTCTGTAATTTACAGCTCTGTTAAAGTACATATTCCAGCCTCGAATAGCTATCGCCTTCAGTTTCTCATCAGGAAACTCAAATTCATACCTATCTCCTTCAATAGGTTGTTGTGTTTAGAATTCAGCCATGGTGCACCCTTTAATTACTTTCTCAATGATGTACTCTATATCAAACTCGGTCAAAAACACTAACCATCCTCTTAACTTCCTAACCATAGAGGGTGTCGATTGGAAATACCTCAGCATGTTCTTTTTGGTAACTACATATATCTTGTAGGATTGGTGTTGGACAGTTATGACCCATAGCGTCACTATTTGTACAGATTATGGTGTTGTTGTACAAATTAACTACGTGACAAAGGAAATTGCTCTTTTATCATTTGTGATTAGATCACAAAGATGTACAAATGATGAAAGGTCCATATGATTAGTTCCTGGATTTAGATGATATGAGATAGTATCAATCCATGAAGGTTTAATCATTAAATATCCCTAGTCAGAGTATTATCGAGATTGGACATCGATAATGCGGAAAAGACTAGTATTACACTTGTGCGCGTTGTGAGGGCATAACGGCATAGTTCTCATATATTTGGGTATATGATACTCATGCAAGTGGAGTAGGAGGTTGTGTTTTACCGATAGTACGGAAAACAGCTTCGCTCTGGATAGACCCCTCAGAATTCCATTGGTAGTATGCCTATGTGTCTATGTAAGTCTGAATCAGGGTAGGTGTATTTGGTCTTAACCTGAGACTTGCACCGCTAATACTTGCGACAATCAATGTACTTTGGTTTTGGTCGTCCAGGGCTTTAACAGGTTCTGTGTACGCCTCTTCTGGGTATATTGAGAATCGTAGTGTATTGAGTGTGATGTCGAGATGGAAGTATCACTCCAGTCATATGGGAGATGATGGTCACGTAGGATACGGAACTGGTTCTCTTATGTACTGCAGTCATCGGGATAAAATGACTAGGTCATGTTTATCCGATTATATAGACTAGTTACCAGAGATCCGATATGTGCTTCGTACGGGGCAGACACAATTCCAGCCCCAGGCCTAGCATGTGACATCCGATGCTGGATCGAAATACGTAATACTACATATACTACGCCTGATATAGATCACATATTCCTGTAAGGATATTTCCGGAGAATTGGGTAGGCATGGCGTTTTGCTAGAAGCCAACATTGTCTTGTAAATCGGTAAAAACGTAGTACTAGGTACTTACGTGTTCAGATAGTCCGACGACCAGATTTATTGCCAACATATCCGGGGATCTCATGGGTCACTTCCCGAAGATTCACCGATGACGTATGACTCACACTTTATTAATCTGGGATTAATTAGATGAGAGATAAAATTAATCTGGGATTAATTGCGGAGATATTTTATCTGGGATAAAATATTAATTAAAGAGAGAATACGATTAATTTGGAATTAATCGATAAAATAATATATTCGATATATTATACGAAATTGGATTTCGACGCGGAATTAAAATTAGATTTTAATTCGGGCAAACAAGTTAATTTGGAATTAATTCGTTAGCGACGTGAATAGTGATTTTGCTAGGCATAATTATTTAATTACGTCGCAACGGAAAATTCGTTAATTTGGAATTAGCGAACCCAAGCCCGTGAGTGTTTGCGGGCGCATTCGCATTTCGAATTCAAGTACGGCCCACAAGTCACATCAAGCGTCAAATCACTAGTCAATCAATTGATGTGACAACTTGTCACTTTTGATGTGATTGATAGTAGTTGTTGGAAGTGGTTGTGGCTTAATTGCCATTTGACTTTTGAAAGCAAAAATAAAAATGAATTTAATAATTCATTTTGTGTATTAGATACACAAAATGAATGGAGCTTGGAGCTTGGAGCTTGGAGATGGCCGAAATTTTGGAGGAGCAAAACTGCTCACTGCCGTGAGCTTCCAAGGAGGGCAGAAAATTTTTTGTTCTTCGACGCATCGCCTCAACCGATCGATGTAAGTATTCCACAACTTCTTCGTGTATTCACATGTATGTTTCATTGCTTTAATCGATCCTGGGGACCGTAGAAACCAAACAATGGTATCAAAGCGAAGTTGAGCATGAAACTTGAATTTAGGGTTAAAATTGGGCAAAATTGATTTGAGCATGTTTGAGTGAAATTGGATGTTTGAGTATGCTTAAATTGTGATAACATGGTGTTATGCATTGTCAGTTTGATTAATTTTGATTTGGACAAATTTTCCCCAGATCTATTGGCTTGGCCGAGAGGTTGATGAACCCTAATTGTCATGGTATTTTTGATTTTTGATTCATTGGATGACTTGAAATCAATTGGGTAATGTTGAATTGGATTTAATTAGATTGAATTCGAATCGGACATAAAAATGCCCAAAATGCCGAGACTACTATAGCATGAAATGAGTTTGATTTTTGTTTAAAATGTGTTGGACATGTTTTATTGTTGATAATGGGCATAATTAATTAGGCTAATTGATGTTTTGGAAATATTGATTTGGGTAATTAATTATGGCAATACAATTTGAGTAATTAAATTGTGAAATTGGAATTTAATTATGTTGGGCCAAATTTGGAATTGGGCTTAAATGTTGTAATTGGGCTAATTGGGCTTGGTTGTACCAAGATTGGTTTAGGCAAATTGGTTGGATCCAATTGGGCCCAAAACCATTTCCATAAAGTCCAATTATGACTTAATGGACCTTTAATATTTTAATTGGGCCTAAATTGGTTTGTAGGCACATAATGGTGATTCCTTAAATGGACTTTGGTAATTGGGTTTGACCCATGTTGACCAAAATTTCATGCCTTAAGAAATTAATTAAAAGCCCATTGGACTTTAAATTAAATTAACATTGGATATTAATCGGGCTTTGAGACCCGTAAAGATTAGATTTGGAATCTAAGTCGTAAAGGTTCGTTAATAAAGTGTAATATTTAATTTGGAATTAAATAGTGAATTAGTATTAAATACATATTAAATTGGATTTAATGTTGTAGTTTAATTTAATTCAAGAATTCGTACTTTGAGTACTTATTCGCAAAACGAGTTTGACTCGCGCAAAATTAAATCGTTGTTTGAACATTGATGGTCACTAATATCAGGTTAATTAACTGGATTAGATTGATTGATAACATGCTTGTGTGAATACATGGTTGCGATGCATGAATAATGTATATCAGATGGATATTAGATGGGTGGGGCAATTTTGGAAATTGTTGTAATAAATTTAGAATTTATTAATTGGACCTGCGTGTCCAGCTTGTTACCTCCTTACTCTATGTATTTCTCTTCTCACCTATTCCCCTCAATGTAAATGAGGTTTCTTTAGAAGTGTTATGTAACGGGTAGAAGTAATACATGTGCTAGCAGGAGAGAGGAAAATGAGAGATTTGTTCTAGGAACAATGTTTAAGTATCAATCCGCATATCATTATTATTTTATTTATATGCGCCTTATTATGTGTTTAGAATGCATGTTTAATGGTGTATAATGATGAGACCTTAACAAAGATAATAAATTGGTTGCCAATTTGCACGCGAAAAACCCTCAACATCATATTAAGTGTTTTTCCTTCTATTGAGTGATTCTTACTCAAGATCCAAGACTGACATTGGTTTGTTGGCCAAAGTCAAGGCCTTTGTCCGTCGAGGATGTGTTTGAATCATGAAGGCTTTGTTCCATATTGGTGTCTTGTCTAAGTTGGGATTTGTTGGCCAAAGTCAAGATCACTTCGTGTCCATCGACATTGATTACGAAGCTTTCCAAGGTCAATGTGTTCCGCTTAACTGGGATCACTAAGTTTGTTGTGCCAAAGCCAAGGCTTAGTTGATTCAGAGGAAAAAGGTTAGGCAATATATTGGATATATTGGCATATATAAGATATATGTTTCGGACTTGGATGTCCACCTACTGGATCTAGGAATTGGATGAGATCCAATTGATCTTAGAGATCTACCTAGTTAATTATCATACAATTTGTTGGCCAAAGTCAAGATTGTGTGTTATTTAACCGGATCCTAGCCCACTAGGAAACAAGGTTTCCCGAGTACTCCACAGAGGGTTAGAGGCTCTCCGAAAAATAGTGGGAGGCAAGTATTAAATTTGCAATATTCGTTTAGTTACTTGCCATACGCGCTCAATTCAATTATTTCGTCAAATAAATTAATTATTAGTTGGACTAATATTTAATTGTTGTTTTAAAATAGTTGAACAGTATTCAAACTATTTCATTTATATAGGTTATATAATTGGATTATAGTAATCAATATATTTGAATTAATGTATTGAATTATAATTGATTTTATAATTGGATTATAGTAATCAATATAATTGAATTTAACTTATTAAAATTATAATTGATTATATAGTTGGACTATAATAATCATTATAATAAATAGTACCTAATTAAATAGTTGGACTATTAGAATCAAGATAAATTGAAAGATTAGAGTTTAAAACATAATCCTGGGTGAAATGTATTTAAACGACTTTAATTTTCAAATTGGGAATAATAAATATCAGAATAGTCCTGAAAACTAAGAAGTTACTTTATTTGATAAAATAACATCTTAGGCCTAAGCCCGGAGTTAAGCAAATAGTAGAACATGATCTTTGGAAGATTCTGTAACATCCCGCCTAAGCCAGGATGCTACCGGCATGAGACGGACTAATCCTACCTCCATAAGCCTCTGACTCTGACGAAAATCCGGCATGACCTCGGCTAAAAGTCATGCAACCTGGATCAAGTCCAGCACCATTAACAACCAATAGGGCCCATACACAATATATCACTAACAAAAATAACTCAAGACAAAATATAATTAAGCTCCACGCCCGAAAATACGAATAAACAAAAACTTTTACAATTAACTTATACAACTAAATTTCTTTTACAACTACGCTCATTCAACTTGACTCTGACACTCCCAAGACCTGGTGACTGGCTGACTGCAACACTGCTATCCGGCTCCTCAAGCTCTAACATCTGTGGTTGACCGATCAGGTCACCAACCTGCAAAACTCAAAACACTATTGGGGGTGTGAGTCATAAGACTCAGTAAGTAACCATGCTCATTCCTTGAGCGGCAAACACATGCAAGGTCTGAATTCTGTTTATGTTTTAACCTGGGCTATCTATGTGACCACGCAAATATTACAGAGTCTGATCTAACCATATAACTTTTATCCATTTTACTTCCATACTTTTTGTTACTGGTCTTTCTAACCATTCATACATAAACTTAAAATCCTGTTTCCTGTACACACTCACATCCATTACTTTATTCCTAATCTAGTTCCGGCTTTCATTATAACTTCTTTCTTTATTTTCCTTTTGAAATATCATCAAATCGGAATTATAAAAATATTATTTCTATTCACACACTTCTATCAACCACACACATGTATATAGAATCAAACACTAATACATGATAACATACGATACATACAAACATCAATCATATATTTTTATAGATGTAATCACGCTACCGTGCAATATTATCAACTATATGCATCTCAAATGACTTACCAGAATATATGATTTATATGCAGTTATTACAAAAATTGCTTTATTTCAACATGCTATGCCTTTAGAACATATTTTGTGAAAACCCTTTCTGAAGAATTCTTTGTTGAAAACATTACTCGAAAACTGATTTCTGTCTTAAAATTCCGAATCTCTTATAAAACCGATGCTTCGGAAAAACTTTCTTTCCTAAAGAGCTCTTTCTGAAAGCTGTAACTGAAAACTGAAATCTGAAAAACTGTTTCTAAACTCTGTTTCTGAAAACCGTGTACTATAATCTGGTTTCTGAAATCTAGGCACTGAAAATCTGAAAACCGTGTACTGAAAATCTGAAAACTGTTCTACGTCCAGGACCACAACTCAACTGGACGTCTCTCTGCACCCAGGACCATAACTCAACTGGGTGTACTCGATACCCAAGACCATCACTCAACTGGGCATCACTAGAACTGGTGGTACCCTACGTCCAGGACCAATACTCAACTGGCAATGTAGAGCTCTACACCCAGGACCATAACTCAACTGCAGTGTAGCCACCCAGCTCTGAAATTAGGATTTCGGGACCCTGTAGCCCTTAGTCCTGCTCGAGGATCTGAGAGCGTCCCCTTAGTCCTCCATATGTGCACATGCTACTATATCCGTCAATTCCAACTGTATCTCGAGTTACATACTGGGGTGAGTTTTTACCTCATGCCCCGAAAACCATAAAACCATAATCTGTATCTCAAAACTGTAAAACATTTTATGAAATACATTTTCTTTCAAAAGCATTTGAAACTTTTCTTTAAAAACTCTTAAATTTCAAAACCATTCTTTATTTCAACTCAATTTATGAAAATCATAATGCACAACATGCCTATACATTTCTTATGCTTATCTTTAGATTGCCATGTAACAACCTGCATATGTTCACGCATATGTATAAATTAATGAGACATAAATGCTACTTTCTCTATATACGTTTACCTTTAATTACCTTGTGCTCTGTGCGCTTATACTTTCTTCAATATGCCCTTACTTCCGTCATACATGCTCAAATTTACTTACAATATAAGTTGTCACAACTTTAAAACTCATACATTTTAACATGCAATTACACACACATAATATCCTAAATACATACTCAAATTATTAGATTTTTTCATAAAAACATTCATCTGCAGGCTATTTATATAAAACAACAATTCCATAACATGCTCTATACATGTTTACAATCTTCACTATTAGGCAATCTTATTGTCTTTAATCCTTAATCCCCAGTTCTAACATCAAATTGATCTCCAAGTTAACACATATACAGAAACTAGAATACTCTCCATCATATAAATATATACCATATACAATAACACTACAAAGTTTACTCATATAGACACTATTCACTAATTTCATGTGTATGCTTCTTAATTTACATATTTTACTACGATACCAGTTAACACCTACATACAATTCTGAATTTCAATTCTGTATTAATCTTCACTTCATAATCTTACTCATGTATCCATACTATCAATTAGTTTCTAAATACGTCTTTTAAATACCTTGCACTCTCCATTTCTATATCACTCACACATGGTCTACATCAAGCCTCAATTTCAGGGTCAACTTTAACTTTTACAGCACAATACATATATGAAACTCAGTTTTCTTTCACCATCTATGTTTAACCATCTATTGCCTTGGGATGTTCCTACCACAACCCCAAGCCCAAGCCCAAATTAAAACTATTCCTCCATCTACTGCTTCTGCTGACACTACTGCCACTGTATTATTCACCATTACTGCCATATCACCAATAATTATTATATTTCCAAGTTACAAAATTTTGCTTTCATTACAAGACATGTTACATTATTAACAAAGTATTAGGTTTCAATCAAACCAATGTCCAATTTATTCTATTCGAATTATACATATACTTGTATGGCTTTTATCACCCTCATTGCCAAATTTTCGAACTCATGCCAAATTCAAGTATAGCCGCATCCATTCCACATTTTCAATTTATATACAAATACAACCATGTAAATTTTCACTAAGTTTCTTTATTGAAGATTAAATATCCACTTTACATAAAAATAATCCCCAAATTTTAGGGTTCCTGGCCGATTCTTTGCCTAAATTATCTAAACAATTTAAATTCCTTTATTCTAAAAAATTTCTTCCATTATCACACTAATTGCCCAAACCTAGACTATCTTTGACATGGTTCTTACACACTGTCTAACCCAATTTTCGAATTTCACTACAAACCCATTTGTCAAATTCAATTAAATTCAAGATAATTATGAACATAGTATACTTACAGGCTTCATACGCATCCACAACATCAAGAAAACACTGAAATTGGTTTTTGGGACTCCAATTTTTGAATAACCCTTCTTCTTCACCTTCTCGGTCTAGCCCATGCTTCTCCTCCCCTCGCTGTCAGCTCGCCCTCACCACGCCGGAGACTCGCCGGCGGCGAGACAAGGTCGAAAATGGTCGGCACAGATCCCTCTCTCTCTCTTTCCCTCTCGGTCTCTCTCTCTCTCGATTTTTCTCAGTTCTTGTTCTTTTCTGCTTTCTTTCTTTTCTTCCTCTCTCTGGATCGTGAGTGTGTGTGTTAAATTGTTTAACACGTATGTGTGCTTATATAATATACGAGTGTGTGTAGAATTATTTGGGGTGTGTTAAGTGTTTTGATCATGTGTATTACATAAATATCTTGAAATTATTCTTCATTTTAATTGCTAAATTCCAATTTGACCCTTCTAATTAATTCTTTATTATTTATAACTCATCTCTCATAATATTTTCCCTTTTTTCTGTAAAAATAAATCTCGTGTTCAAACTCCGCTTTTCAAACGAAATTAATATTTACCCAAAAATGCTAAAATAACCCGGGATGTTACAGATTCATGTGATGATAACTTTAGTGCTTAATCCAATATGCTTGCCAAAAAGACTCCTTAATTTTTTAATCAAAACTAAGGATTAGATCCTTATAGTATGATATTGAAATTAAAGGATCTTCATAGATCTATTCTTAGATCTTAGAAGTACTAAAATTGCAATAGTAAACTCTTGGAGAGTTAATGGATATACTCAAGGAGATAAAGCCAAAGTTTGCAATAAGGCAAGAAGCGCAAGGCGCACTTTACTTCGATATTCTAGAAGGCCAAGGCTTGGCTAAAGGCTTCTGGAGTATGGAAAAAGGGGCAAAGGCAGAATCATTATAATCTTCTGGGAAGACAGAGGACATATCCCAAGATGTCTGCCTAAATTATGGCAAACGAGATCACCGAAGCGTGACTGCCGTATGGACAAGGTAGACATGAAGGAATTGAAGACGGGCAAGGCTCCGACTTCAAATATGTTTGTCATAAATATGTTCACTACTAGTATTAAAATTGGATTTTAAATACTTAGTGTGGTACATAAATATGTACTGGTGTGCAGAATCTGCTATGAGCAGGATACTGACTACAGTTGAGATTTATCTGCGAATTGGAAACGGGGCGAAAGTCGTTGTTTCAACCGTAGATACCTAAGTTTAGGAACTACCCTTCCGGTATGTACTTAAATTAGGAAACTGTTATAATGTAACTAGTTTGACTAGAAACATTATCTCTATTTCAGGGTTTAATCCGTTGCGGATGTACCTTTATATTCTAGAACACTAAAGTGTTTTATTATATAAAGATGATAATAAGATAAACACATTAGATGTGAATAAAAGTATTTATATTTTGAATATAAACATATCTCAAACATATAACATGACAAATAAATAGCTTAAACTGATTTAATCATTTAAAACTTAAATGTGGCATTGCTGTCTGGGACACAATTAAACAAGACTCGTATATCCGTACTTTTGAAGAGTGGGTACTAGGACAAATTTGATTCCATTCAAATAAAGTCTACGAATATATTTTATAAGGAAAAGTGCCTAAAATACTATTTACTTGGTAAAAGTACAAGTGCCACCGATCTGTTAGCCCTTGTTCATAGTGACGTAAGTGGGCCCATGTCTAGCCAGGCTAGAGGTGGATATGAATATTTCGTGACCTTTACGGATGTGGCATCGCGTTATGGTCATGTGTTTCCTATGAAACACAAATCGGAAACTTTTAAAGTTTCGACACAAAATAAACAAACAGATCGGCTAAAGGATTAAAACATCACGGTTAGACCATGATGAAAATACTTAAGCAATAAGTTTCTCATATACTTGAAAGAGTATAGTATTCTTTCAATAAGGACTCCTCCCGGAACACGTCAATTTGACGGTGTGTCCGAACGGATAAACCAAATTTTGTTAGACATGATAAGGTTAATCATGAGTCGCTCTGAGCTACCATTTCCTTCAACGGATACGCATAAACAGTGCAGAACTTATTTTGAATAAGGTTCCATAAAATCTGTTTGAAAGACTTCATATTAGATATGAACAGGAAAGAAACCGGGTTTCTCATTCCTGAAGATTTGGAATGCTAGGCATATGTTTATATGATACCAAACTAGAACCCAAATCGGATAAGTGCCTAGGTTGTGGGTTATCCTAGGGAAACCAAAGTATAGTACTTATACAACTCATAAGAGAACAATGTAATTGTTGCTCACCATGCGGTTTTCCTAAGAGGAATAACTATATGCAGTGGTAAGTGGGAGGAAAGTAAAACTCGATGAAAATCGGAGTAATACTATTCCAGGCACCGATTCTTTAATGGAACACAAATAGTTCATCAAGGATGAAACTATACCAGTAATCTTCGAACACATAAGAACCGCGTAGATCGGAGAGAGTCAGAAAACAACCTGGGGTATAGGTTTCTGATCTCACCTCATAAAGATGTCAATCTTATTGAGGAATACGAACTGACTACGTATGAGGAAGTGATACAAGGTATCGACTCCCTATTATGGAAAAGTGCCATGATATCCGAAATGGATTCCATGTATACCAACTATGTTTAGACACTAGTTGTTGTACCGCAAGGCATTGTGCCTATTGGTACTATATAAGTCTTCAAGGAAGACATACATGGAAGGCAACATACCAACGTACGAAGCTTGGCTTGTAGCGAAAATGTATCATTATCAACATTGTGTCGATTACGACGAAACCTTTACATGTTGCCACGGTAAATCCATTTGGATAATGCTTGCTGATGCTGCATATTTCATTCATGAAATATGGCAGCTGAACGTCAAAATCGCTTTCCTTAAACGGAAACCTTTTGGAGGATGTTTATAACATCCTGACGGTTTTGTCGTACCAAAACGAGCAAACAAGGTTTGCAAGTTAATTCGATCCATAGATGGATTGAAGCAAGCATAGCATTCTTGGAACTATCGTTTTGATGTAATCATAATGGTGTATGATTTAGTTCAAAAATGAAAATGATTCTTGTGTATATAAGGAGGTTAGTGGGAGTGCACTGACAGTGATGTCCTATATAATGATGACATGTCATTTCTTGGAAATGATATTCCCATAATACAATCGGTGAAAGCTTGGCTTTCGAGAAAATTCTCCGTAGAATTCTTGGGAGAAACAACCTTTATTCTAGGAATAAAGATCTACTGGGATAGATTTAAAGTTGTTGATACTCTCCGAGAACTCGTATATTGAAAAATATACGCGACCTGGTGTCTCATACATTTTGAGCATATAAAGTCACAATCAGGCAAATCCAAGTGATAGTCATTGGATTGATGTTAAGAACATCCTTAAGTATCTTAGAGGAACTAAGGATGCTGTCTTATACTATGGAGAATGAGAACTTGAAGTGACTGGGTTCACCGTTGCAAGTTTCCTAACTGATAAAACGACTATAAGTCGTAATAAAGGTACTACAAAGTTTGAATAACGGAACAGTGAGCTGGAAATCTTCCAAGCAAGATACTATTACCGAATAAACAACACAAGTGGATTATTGCTGCAGCTGAGGCAGCAATAGAAGCCTTCTGGATTGATAATAATCTAATTAGATTAGATAATTCTGTTAGCAGTTGAGCTAGGCTACAGTGCAGGCTAAAGAATTAATGGTCTCATCAACGATCCAGATATATACTTCGACTACTCATTTGATTCGTTTGGATCATACATCGTGGCGATGTGATGATCGAATAAATCGCATCAGATGATAATCATGCAAATCCACTGACGAAATTATTTTCTTAGTAATTTGAGCGAACCGTACATATTTCGGGTGTAAGACACTCGAGTGACTGGCTATAGGCCAAGTGGGAGATTGTTGGACAGTTATGACCCATAGCGTCACTATTTGTACAGATCATGGTGTTGTTGTACAAATTAACTATGTGACAAAGGAAATTGCTCTTTTATCATTTGTGATTAGATCACCAAGATGTATAAATGATGAAAGGTCCATATGATTAGTTCCTGGATTGAGATGATATGAGACAGTATCAATCCACGAAGGTTTAATCATTAAATATCTCTAGTCAGAGTATTATCGAGATTGGACATCGATAATGCGGAAAAGACTAGTATTACACTTGTGCACATTATGAGGACATAACATCATAGTTCTCATATATTTGGGTATATGATACTCATGCAAGTGTAGTAGGAGGTTGTGTTTTACCGATGGTACGGAAAATAGCTTCGCTCTGGATAGACCCCTCAGAATTCCATTGGTAGTATGACTATGTGTCTATGGAAGTCCGAATAAGGGTAGGTGTATCTGTTCTTAACCTGAGACTTGCACCTCTAATACTTGCGACAATCAATGTACTTTGATTTTGGTCATCCAGGGCTTTAACAGGTTCTGTGTACGCCTCTTTTGGGTATATTGAGAATCGTAGTGTATTGGGTGTGATGTCGAGATGGAAGTATCATTCCAGTTATAATGGAGATGATGGTCACGTAGGATACGAAACTGGTTCTCTTATGTACTGCAGTCATCGGGATAAAATGACTAGGTCATGTTTATCCGATTATAGAGACTAGTTACCAGAGATCCGATATGTGCTTCGTACGGGGCAGACACAATTCCAGCCCCAAGCCTAGCATGTGACATCCAATGCTGGATCGAAATATGCAATACTACGTATACTACGCCTGATATAGATCACATATTCCTGTAAGGATATTTCCGGAGAATTGGGTAGGCATGGCGCTTTGCTAGAAGCCAACCTTGTCTTGTAAATCGGTAAAAACGTAGTACTAGGTACTTACGTGTTCAGATAGTCCGACGACCGGATTTACTGCAAACATATCCGGGGATCTCATGGGTCGCTTCCCGAAGATTCACCGATGATGTATGACTCACACTTTATTAATCTGGGATTAATTAGATGAGAGATAAAATTAATCTGGGATTAATTGCGGAGATATTTTATCTGGGATAAAATATTAATTAAAGAGAGAATACGATTAATTTGGAATTAATCGATAAAATAATATATTCGATATATTATACGAAATTGGATTTCGACGCGGAATTAAAATTAGATTTTAATTCGGGCAAACGAGTTAATTTGGAATTAATTCGTTAGCGATGTGAATAGTGATTTTGCTAGGCATAATTATTTAATTTCGTCGCAACGGAAAATTCGTTAATTTGGAATTAGCGAACCCAAGCCCGGGAGTGTTTGCGGGCGCATTCGCATTTCGAATTCAAGTGCGACCCACAAGTCACATCAAGCGTCAAATCATTAGTCAATCAATTGATGTGACAACTTGTCACTTTTGATGTGATTGATAGTTGTTGTTGGAAGTGGTTGTGGCTTAATTGTCATTTGACTTTTGAAAGCAAAAATTGAAAATGAATTTAGTAATTCATTTTGTGTATTAGATGCACAATTTATCCAACAAACAACATAACTATCTCTCTTCTCTTTCTTCTTCCATCTCTCTTGGCCTATGGCCTCTTCCTTCTTCAATTTCTGGTTTCACCGTGAGCCATGGAGAAGCTAAGGAATTTTTGTAGCAAAAATTCCTAAGTGCTAGCACACAATAGAGTCATCCTAAGGTGATTGGGAAACCCACTTGTGAGCAAGGAATCACCAATTGAAGCTTGGAGCTTGGAGCTTGGAGATGGCCGAAATTTTGGAGGAGCAAAACTGCTCAGTACCGTGAGCTTCCAAGAAGGGCAGAAAATTTTTCGTTCTTCGACGCATCGCCTCAACCGATCGATGTAAGTATTCCGCAACTTCTTCGTGTATTCACATGTATGTTTCATTGCTTTAATCGATCCTGGGGACCGTAGAAACCCAACAATTGGAAATAGTGTCGTAGCTTCATGGAGGCCTATACTACCGCCAAACAGATCTTCTATACTTCCAGGTAGAGCATCTCATATGGTAGCATCTTCTTGATGAGATAATAAACTGCATTCTCCACCCCTGTATCATCCTCATGTGCCAATATCACCCCAGTGCTTCGGGTTCCACAGTTAGATATAAGACGATGGGTTTTCCAGGCCTATGAGGCCTCGAGACTGATGGGTTGGTCAAATATTTTCTAATATTTTTGAATGTCACATGTCATTGCTCATTCCACTCCACAGGATGATCTTTCCTGAGTAGTTTGAAGATCGGTTCACATACATATGTTAGCTTGGTGATGAAATTACCGATATACTATATTTTTCCCAAAAATGCCATTTCTTACTTCTCTGATTGGGTACGAGCATCTCTGCTTTTGCTTTGACCTTTCCTGGATCCTCTTCTATCCCTCATGCGCCTAACGTATGTCCTAGTAAATTTCCTGACGTAACTTTGAATACTCACTTCTTGGGGTTAAGCATGAGATTATGTCTATCCACTATTTGAATGAACTTTTCTAATACGGAAAAATGCCCGTCCTGGTTGTCTGAATTGACTATCATGTTGTCCATGTATTCCTCGACCTCTTAATGTATTAAGTCGTGAAATATGGAAGTGGCCACCATTGATAAGTAGCCCTTGTATTCTTTAGTCTAAAGGGCTTTACTTTATAGCAATAAGTTCCCTATTCCATGATGAAAGTCATTTTATACTTTTCTTCTTATGCCATAAATATATAGTTGTACCTTGAAAATCCATCTGTAAATGAATATATAGCTGACAAGACTGTGCTATCTACTAAAACATCTATGTTTGGTATAGAGAAGTGGTCTTTCAGGCAGGCCTTATTGATGTCTCTATAATATATACAAATCATGGCACTATCATCATTCTTCGGAACTGGTACGATGTTGGCCAACCATTCAAGATACTTTACCACTAACAAGAATCCTACCTCTACCTGCTGCTTTACCTCTTCCCTAATCCTCCTAGCTCATTCTAGCCTTATCCTTCGAAGTTTTTACTTTACAAACCTCTTGTTTGGGTACATCAGTATCACGTGCTATACTATGCTTCTGTCCATTCCTGGCATGACTTCATAGGACCATAGAATACTTTTGCATATGTTTAAAATAAATTATTTAATGATTTCCTCTCTTCAGAAGTTACCTTACTTGCAATTATTATATTCTTTGGGTTCTCACATGTACCAAGGTTAAGTGCTTATATTTTAGTTTAATTAATGCCAAATATGCTAATGTCATGTATGTTATGATGTATGTAAAAAGAAGAAAAATCAAACAAGTAAGCAAAATCATTCATCTTATTAAATTTTAATGCAAGGTTGCAATAAAAGAGTTCGGGTAAGAAAAATTATTCATCCGGATTGGCACTAAGCAAGTGGGAGATTGTTTGAGTTGGTGCTTGGAGCGCCAATCTGAATAATATATTATACATTATATTTTATTATTATTAATATAATATCTACATTTTCATTTCAACCTTATTAATGGAAATGTCATTATGCAAGTTAGATTGATATATAAATATGCTGAGAATGACATCGACCTTAGAATAGTCATGTAGTAATACTGGACACTGGGTGGTCCGACGTTGAGATAATATTACTATTATAAATTATTCTTAAAGTAAATATTCCTTGTCGTTGATTTTGGAATATGGTCGAATTCCTATAAAATATAAGACCATCACATGTCGTATATTAGAATTGAAGTTCCAATGGTTTAACTGTAACATCCCCGATCTGGGAGATGTTACCGGCAGGGGATAATAGTACTAACCCCATTAGCCTCTGACTTCCCGACTGTATTCTAAGCCATTCAAATGTAGTGTCATGCATGGGGACCACAACTCAACTTATAAAATACTTTTGTTACTCATAACTGTATACTCAAAACTACTTTTCTTTACAAACATTAACAGACACTCATAACGACTTATACTACACTAGTGTATACATGTAACTTTACTTTGACTCTGACTGGACTCTCATGCTATTTGACTATGTGCTGGTGGACTTCATCCCTAGTGACTGCATCAGTATCCATCCTCCTGAGCTCATCCTCTGAGAAACCTGCAAGATACAAAGACTGTGGTGAGGGTTAGATCGCTATACGATGTAAGTGAGTGGACAATAACTGAAAACTAATATGAAAACTTTTTAGTTTCAAAATCTAGTTTCCAAAACATATTTTATGTGAAAAACTCTGCTTCTGAAAACTTTCTTGAAAACCATACTTTTCTTTTATATGAAAACATTTTTCTGAAAACTTCTAAAAAAAGATATCTCTGGTGCTCTACGTCCAGGAAAACGACTCAACTGGACGTGTCCAGGAATACTCAACTTGGTCTCTGAAACTAATACTGCTCTACGTCCAGGAAAACGACTCAACTGGATGTTGTGCTCTACACCCAGGAAAACGACTCATTTGGGCATCTTTGAAACTAGTGGTCTACGCCCAGGAAAATGACTCAACTGGGCATAGCCACAAACTAGAACTGGGGGTGCGGAACTATGCTACCAACAAGCTCTGAACTAGAGTCCAGGTACATGATCCTATGCCGTCATCATGGCTCTACATGTGCACATGTCCTCTGTATCCATCAATTCCAACTGTATCTCAAGTTACATACTGGGGTGAGTTTTTATCCCATGCCCCAAAAACATGAAAATCATATTTTAAAGCTTAAAACTGTAAACAATATTTTCGGAAAATCTTTTACTTTCTCAAAACATAACTGTAAATAAACAATAACTGAAAAAGGAAATCTTCTAACACCCTAAAGCGTAAAATGTAAGTCTGAAGAAAAAAAAATAGTTATAAAGAAGAGTGTCCACTCACTGTGTTTGAGTTTGGCTGGCACTGGATCCTTGGTCGATGGAGAATACGGTTCCTATGGATAACCTATGATCAGAATTTAATTTGAATCAACGTAGTAAAATAACCCAAATACTTTTAATTGTTAGGGATATGCCCTATACCCAACTTGTGGATGAGCTATATGTATATGTATTTGTAATATTTTCATTAATTAATAAAATGAAAATCTTTATTATACGTGTCTTACATAAATTATATGAATCATCAAACACTGTAATAAAGCCCTTGGAGTAATAAAATGATGGCTTCCACGCCTTAAGAGAATCATTACTCTCTAACGTTCCTAGTCATAGTTTTGTGAATAATTTGGCCTTTCACAAAGCGGAGAGACTATCATGATGATATGATTCACCCTTAAGTGGGGTAGCCGATCTCATAGGCTACTAGCGGAGATCCGTCCAATTGGTGTATCACATGGATGCATGAGTTGCTCGTGTCCATCGAACAGACCGCTGAAATTTTTCACATGGAGTGTTTATCCCAAATGTTTGTGAGAACTTTCATGTATCGATTGTATGACTAGTCCTTAGACTTGAGGTCTTTACAATCTTATGTATGGATCAAATGACTTTGACATTCTCCTTCCCCGGTTCAAAAGATCCGGTCATAAGGGTATGATTGGGTCATTTATTGAAACACATGAAGTTTGTAAAGATACAACAGAGAATCGCCACTCTCTCGGATAATATTTTCTTCTAAGAGTAGTATTCCAGTTCGCGGGTTGATATATGTGATCAGTGCTTGAGACTCTGGCCGTAGCGAAAGAATCATGTGAGATTCTTGGGTTAACACGATTTATGAAACTATCAACATCATACCTTTCACTATATTGGTAGACAATTTCCATACCCTAGGTCAAACAGTGGGGATACAGTGAGGCGAGGGACCATATCATATGTAAATCGCATACATAATGGGTATATATCTTTCATTCTCATTTGGGGGCCTTGGCATGTTGATAGATGTCAACCTTGGTTATTGAAATCGAACGACCATCTGATCAGAGGATAATTTATGTTCGATTAAATTATCACGATTCATTTCATGTCCAACTTGAGGGGAACCCAAAAGGTCACACACAACAAAGTCTAAATCAATGGTTAACATTGCACAGTACAAATTTAACAGCATATATGATTGCTGTAGGAATTGTTCATAAATGGTTCAATATGTTTAATTATTGAACATATCATTTATGAGGTTTCAAAGTGGCTTAGGGATTGGCGAATGATAATTGGGGCACTTTGGGAATTGGAAAAAAAAAAAGTATATAGTAAATTTATTTTATTTTATTTTGAATTCCAATTCGGCTCAAACTCTTATTAGGGTTTTATAATCTCATTAAACCACTATATTAAGATCCAATGGCTAAGATTTAATTAGAGCATATATCCCACATCAGATTCTTTATTAATTTTGTTGTCTTTAGAGCACCTATATAAACCCAAAGAATTCTTTACAAATTTTTACACCAAAACCTTTCATATCTTGGGTTTATATAAGTGAGCAACTCTAAAGTTTAAGAGTAAGCCACTAATTTTGAGGATCCTTAAGTCTAATTGACTAGAGGAATCTCAAGTTAAAAGTTTTGATGTATTTGCCTAGGCTAGCACAAAGGGCAAAAATACCCGTGCACTCAAGGCGTAGTCTTGCCGTTGAGTTTTGGCTTTGGTGTGTGCACCTTTGGAGGCCACACGCTTGGGTGGCTCTTTGGAACATGGAAGATATTGCCGAGTTCGAGAAAATCTTGTAGATTGGAGGGTGGACTGGAGGAGTCTTCGGTTCAAGTAAGTCTTTTTCTTTCTTTATTTTAATTGCAGTTCTTATGATAGTTAGCATATTTAGGTTTATGTTCTTTGCATGTTTTATGAGTTTTTATGCTTAGAATATATAGTAACATGCCTAGGCTTGTAGAATAATCAATATAAATGGGTCTGGGGCAAATGGATAGTGGCATCATAATTTTTAATTTTCCGTTGCGCACTCGCGGCCGCTTCCCAACAGTGGTATCAGAGCGCCGTTTTTGTTTTGATTAGTTCTCTCTCATTTGAACTCGAAATTGGGTGTGTAAAAGTTCGTTGGAAAGCTAACACCCTGAACTTACTTTTAGGAACAAGTTTTGCATGATTTGGTTAAGATTTGAATTATGAAATGGCATTTAAAATTCACGCATCTATAAAAAACGTGAATATTAAATTTATTTGATTAAAATAAAATGCAATATCATAATTAAATATTAATCAAAGTTATTTAATGCCTAAAATAATTCCAACTTATTAAAACTCATATGCTTGATGATTCTATGTATGATTAGAATTGTCATGATTATTTTAGGGTGCAAGCATCTAGAGACTTTCTAAGGAAATAGATAGTGTATTGCTTATCCCTTAGCTAAGTAATTATTCCGTGATGAACTTAGAGTTTTATTACCTTGAAGGCTAATAAATATAAATCACTTGTTTATAATAAAAGACATTATAAAAGATACAAGTGGGGTGGGACCAAGGCGTTAATAAAACTTTCCAAACTAAAGTTAATTTAACCAAAGGTATTACTAGAGTTAGATAATGATTTGGTGTCTTCCTTCACTCACTATCTTTTTATAGCCAAAAGGAAAAGCTGTGAAGACATCTAGATAATCATTTACTCAAAGCTTACCTTAAAGCATACTTGAACTGTTGGACTGATTTGGAGGATCTATTGTTTATTCCTGTCACCAAGGCAATAAGAGCCTAAGAGGTAAGGGTATTTAAGAGAGTTTGCTCCACCCTCCCTCTGGGGAATTTTCAATTGAGAAACCCATTTGACAGTTATTCACTTAAACTTGCTAAAATCCTCAATAATAATTTAAGTCTAAAATTTGCCTCCCATTGTAAAGTATAGACCCAAGGACTTAAACCGTATTGGCAAGACTAGGCTTTACCAGACTGACCAATACCAATTTGTCCCTAAATCATACTATTGACAATGGTTTGACTTTTCTGAGTCATAAGACGCAACGACCCTTAGGCGTGGTCTTATAACTTAGTGGCAAAGATTGGGTGTCCACAAGGACTAGCATAAGCTATGGCATGTTTGATTGCCCAACCCAATGATCAAGAAATTGTGATTTATATCATAAATTGGTTGGGAACCTACCTAATTATCGTATTTTATAACGACCGGCCATAGTCGGAGTTGTGAAATGATGATAATGGGATCCTTTCCCACAAGAAATCCATCATATTGGGGTTGATGCGATTTACTTAAAATTTTAAAATAATTGAGTGGGAGCAACTTCATAATATTAAAAGCCCATGTTATTATGAAACATTAATGAAAACATATTCCTAATTTTAACATTCTCTCTTAACAGGTGGGTTAAAATATTTCACAAACATTCAAATGACAAACAGAGTATCAATTCGGTCCATCCTTGATAAGCATAAGCTCAAAGGGGACAACTTCAATGACTGGTTTAGAAAACTTAAAATTATCTTACGACAAGAAAATTTTTTCTATGTTCTTGAAAGACCATTTCCCCCTGAACCCGCAGAAGATGCTGACCAAAATACATTTGATGCTTGGAAGAAACACGTCGATGATGATGAGCAAGCAGTTTGCATAATGCTTGGCTCTTTGTCGGACGAACTACAGAAAGCTCACGAAGATATGGATGCTCAAACCATCATCTTTCACTTGAAGGAGTTGTATGCAACTTCCGTTCATACCGTGAGATTCCAAGTGTAATGTGCCTTATTCCAAACAAGGTATAAGGAATGATCTGTTAGTGGACATGTGCTTAAGATGATTGGCCACATTGAAAAATTGGCCAACCTCGGGTTCATCATGGATCATGAGATAGGTCACGATCTAATTCTTCAGTCCTTACCAAAAGACTTCTCTAACTTTATTATGCAGTTTCATCTGTCTAATAAAGAAGCTACTTTAGTAGAATTGCACAATCTGATAAAGCAAGCAGAGAAGGACTTGAAACCAGAGCTTAAAACCTCCGTCATGCTTACGGGTACGGACCTAAAACCACGAGGCCGAAAGAAAAATAAGGGCAAGGCCAAGGCTCCGGATCACCTAAAGCCCAATGGTAAAGTGGAGAAGAAAAAGAGAAAAGGGAAATGTTTCTTTTGTGGAAAGAAGGGTCATTGGAAGAAAGACTGCAGATCCTTGAAAGCCAAGGAAGCTAGGGAAGCCCAAGAAGCATAATGTTTCAGGCATGTTGTATATGATTGAACTATATTCTCAAAACTCTGAACCTTCTACTTGGGTGCTTGACACCGGTTGTGGGACTCACTTGTGTAACAATGTGCTGGGTCTGAGAAACAGTAGGAGACTCCGTCATGGGGAGGTTGACTTACGCATGGGTAATGGAGCAAAATTGGCTGCATTGTGCGTGGGGACTTATTCATTTGTTTTGCCAAATGGTTTAGTTTTAGACTTAGAAGATTGTGTTTATGTACATTCTCTTGTGAAGAAAATCATTTCAATTTATTCTTTTTGTAATAAAGGCTTTTCATGCCTAATAAGTTGTAATGAATGTTCTATTTATTTCAATGAAATAAAATATGGAGATGGTATTTTGAATAATGGTATATATGTCGTACAAACTAACAAAGAATGTTCAACCTCTAACATATACAACGTTAACTCGAATAATCTCAATGAATCACTTCTATGGCACAGTCGCTTAGGTTATATCAATGAAACACGATTAACTAAGCTACATAAGGATGGGTATTTTAGACCCTTCAAATATGAACCTTATGGAACTTGTGAGTCTTGTTTACTTGGTAAAATGACCAAATTACCCTTCAAAGGTAAATGACATCGTGCAATGGAGACATTAGAACTCATACACTCTGATGTATGCGGACCAATGTCAGTCACCGCTAGAGGTGGATTCTCCTACTTCATTACCTTTATCGATGATCACTCGCGATATGGGTATGTGTACCTTATGCGGTACAAATCCGAAGCCTTTGAGAAATTCAAAGACTTCAAAGCTGAAGTAGAAAACCAACTTAATAAAAGTATTAAGTCACCGAGGTCTGACCGAGGTGGTGAATACTTAAGCGACGAATTTCAAGATTACTTGAGAGAAAATGGAATTGTTTCCCAGTGGACTCCTCCGGGAACTCCACAGCATAATGGGGTCTCCGAAAGGAGAAATCGGACATGATTAGATATGGTCCGATCAATGATGCCAGACACGGATCTACCTCTTTCATTTTGGGGTCTTGCTTTAGAAACTGCAACACTACTACTAAACCAAGTTCCTTCCAAGACTGTTAGTCAAACACCATATGAGTTATGGTCTGGGAAACGTCATAGTCTTAGTTATCTAAGAGTTTGGGGATGTGACACATATGTTAAGCTCACACAAACTAACAAATTGGATGATAGGGCAGTTAAATGTAAGTTTGTAGGATATGCATTGAACTCAAGAGCATACGTGTTCTACGTCCCAAATGAACAAAAAACATTTGTCTCACAAAATGCTAAATTTCTAAAGAATGAATTCATTCTCAAGAAATATAGTGGGAGTAGACTTGAGCTCGATGAGGTACGAGAAGAACAAACTAACATAGAACTAAACCCCAGGACCCTCAAAAGGGCAGCGACGGAACAACCACAAGGTTATGAACTTAGAAGGTCTGGTAGGGAAAGATATGAGCCTGAAAGATATGGTTTCCATATTGATAAAGAACATGATCAGGTCATTGATAATGACGATCCCACCAGTTATGACGAAGCAATGAGTGACATTGATTCAGTCAAGTGGCTTGAGGCCATGAAATCCGAAATAGACTCTATGTATCAGAATCAAGTGTGGGACTTAGTGGATGCACCTGAAGGGATAAAACCCATAGGCTGCAAGTGGATTTACAAGCGTAAACTGATGCAGAAGGCAACATCCAAACCTATAAGGCTAGGTTGGTGGCGAAAGGTTATAGAAAAATCCAAGGAATTGACTATGACAAAACCTTCTCGCCTGTTGCAATGATAAAGTCCATTCGAATTTTATTGGCACTAGTTGCACACTTTAATTATGAGATTTGGCAGATGGATGTCAAAACAGCTTTCCTTAATGGGAACCTCGTAGATGAAGTCTATATGACACAACCAGAGGTTTTGCATCTAATGATGATAATAATAAAGTATGCAAGCTTAAACGATCCATTTATGGACTCAAGCAAGCCTCCATAAGTTGGAATATACGATTTGATGAGACAATCAAAGAATTTGACTTCATCAAAAAATGTAGACGAGCCTTGTGTTTACAGGAAAAGTAGTGGGAGTTCTGTATATTTGTTGTATTATATATCGATGACATATTAATCATCGGGAATGATATTCCCATGATGCAAGCCACGAAGCAATGGTTATCTCAAAATTTCTCCATGAAAGATTTGGGAGAAGCAGCCTACATCCTCGACATTAAGATCTACAGTAATAGATCTAAGAGGTAATTTACCTACTTATCATGGAATCAAATTATCTAAGGAGGAATGTCCATATACTCCTTCAGATAGAGAGCGTATCAGTAGGATCCCTTATGCTTCAGCAATAGGATCGATCATGTATGCCATGATATGTACAAGACCTGATGTCTCTTATGCTCTGAGCATAACGAGCAGGTATCAGGCAAATCCTGGTGAGCAACACTGGGCAGCTGTCAAAACAATCCTCAAGTATCTGAGAAGAACTAAGGATGTGTTCTTGACATACGAAGATTGTTCTGAGATGAAAGTCATTGTTTACTGTGATGCGATCTTTCAGACCGATAGAGATGACAACAGATCGCAAACATGATATCTGTTTACTTTGAATAACGGAGCTGTCAGTTGGAAAATCTCAAAACAGTCAACTACAGTGGAATCCACCACTGAAGTCGAGTATATTGCAGCATCTGAGGCAGCTAAAGAAGCAGTTTGGATAAAGAAGTTCATCACGGAGCTGGAAGTGCTTCCCGCGATAAAGAATGGCGTCACGATATACTGTGACAACATGGGTGCCATTGTTCAATCAAAGGAACCAAGGTCCCACCAGAAATCCAAGCATGTACTTAGGCGATTTCATCTCATCAGGGAGATTGTTGAGAGAAAAGAAGTTATTATAGAGAAAATACCCACAAAAGATATCTTGTAGATTCTCTGACTAAAGGGCTGACTCAACACAAGCATGATAGGCACACCCAAGAGTATGGTGTCCAGATTCATACTAGTTGGCTATAGTGCAAGTAATAGATTGTTAGGGATATGCCCTATACCCAACTTGTGGATGGACTATATGTACATGTATTTGCAATATTTTCATTAATTAATAAAATGACAATCTTTATTATACGTGTCTTACATAAATTATATGAATCATCAAACACTGTAATAAATCCCTTGGAGCAATAAAATGATGGATTCCAAGCCTTATGAGAATTATTACTCTCAAACGTTCCTAGTTATAGTTTTGTGAATAATCTGGGCGTTCACAAAGCGGAGAGACTAGCATGATGATATGATCCGCCCTTAAGTGGGGTAGCCGATCTCATAGGCTACTAGCGGAGATCCGTCCGCTTGGTGTATCACATGGATGCATAAGTTGCTCATATCCATCGAACTGACCGCCGAAAGTTATCACATGGAGTGTTTATCCCATGTGTCTGTGAGAATTTTCATGTATCGATTGTATGACTAGTCCTCAGACTTGAGGTCTTTACAATCTTATGTGTGGATCAAATGACTTTGACATTCTCCTTCCCCGGTTCAAAAGATCAGATCATAAGGGTATGATTAGGTCATTTGTTGAAAAACATGAAGTTTGTAAAGATACAATATAGAATCGCCACTCTCTCGGATAATATTTTCTTATAAGAGTAGTATTCCAGTTCGCGGGTTGATATGTGTGATCAGTGCTTGAGACTGTGGCCGCAGCGGAAGAATCATGTGAGATTTTTGGGTTAGCACGATTCATGACACTATCAAAATCATACCTTTGACTATATGGGTAGACACTTTCCATACCCTAGGACAAAAGGTGGGGATACAGTGAGGCAAGGGACCGTATCATATGTAAATCGCATACAAAATGGGTATATATCTTTCCTTCTCATTTGGTGGCCATGGCATATTGCTAGATGTCAACCTTGGTGATTGAAATCGAATGATCATCGGATCGAAGGATAATTTATGTTCGATTAAATTATCACGATTCATTTCATGTCCAACTTGAGGGGAACCCAAAAGGTCACACACAACAAAGTCGAAATCAATGGTTAACAGTGCATAGTACAAATTTAACAGCATATGAGATTGCTGTAGGAATTGTTCATAAATGGTTCAAAGTGTTTAATTATTGAACAAATCATTTATGAGGTTCCAAAGTGGCTTAGAGATTGGTGAATGACGATATGGGCACTTTGGGAATTGGAAAAAAAAATATGAATAGTTAATTTATTTTATTGTTTTTATTTGTTTTGAATTCCAATTCGGCCCAAACTCTCATTAGGGTTTATAATCTCATTAAACCACTATATTAAGATCCAATGGCTAAGATTTAATTAGCATTTATCCCACATCGGATTCTTAATTAATTTTGTTGTCTTTGAGCACCTATATAAACCCAAAGAATTCTTTACAAATTTTTAAACCAAAACCTTTCATATCTTGGGTTTATATAAGTGAGCAACTCTAAAGTTTAAGAGCAAGCCACTATTTTGAGGATCCTTAAGTCTAATTGACTATAGGAATCTTAAGTTAAAAGTTTTGAGTATTTGCCTAGGCTAGCACCAAGGGCAAAAATACCCGTGTACTCAAGGCGTAGTCTTGCCGTTGAGTTTTGGCTTTGGTGTGTGCACCTTTGGAGGCCACACGCTTGGGTGGCTCTTTGGAACGTGGAAGAGCTTGCTGAGTTCGAGAAAAGCTTGTAGATTGGAGGGACGACTGGATGAGTCTTCGGTTCAAGTAAGTATTTTTCTTTCTTTATTTTAATTAGAGTTCTTATGATAGTTAGCATGTTTAGGTTTATGTTCTTTGCATGGTTTATGAGTTTTTATGCTTAGAATATATAGTAACATGCCTAGGCTTGTAGAATAATCAAAACAAATCGGTCTTGGGCAAATGGATAGCGGTATCATAATTTTTAATTTTCCGCTGCGCACTCGCGGCCGCTTCCCAACATTAATACTTAAAGATTCCTTCGTATATTATATACGCACGGCTTATGATGATCATAATTTGATATAGGATATTTGTATAAACTGATACGAGTCCTTAAGGGCGGCCTCTAACGCGCTAGGGCAGAATTAAGGTGTTTAAAACTGATTTGGTGAGGTTCTGGTCTCACGTCATGACACATGAAGGATTGCGTGTCGTGACGGGCGGTGTCCTGAATCCGGTCATCTTCTTCCTCTTGCGTCGCGACGCGCCTGCGTTTCCAGGTTTCTGGTTTCTTCTTCCAAGCTCATCAACACTTAATTAATCTAAATTCATCCAATAACAATACTTCCATACTTCTAACCAAAACTCAATACATCATCCTACACATCATTTAACATATAATAAACCCTCAATTTATCAATCAAAATAATTTCTAATCACTTTATCAAATTTTACCCAAACTTAACAAATTGGAGTTTATCAACATTTCCATTATTTCAAAACAAGAAATCATGCAATCATCATCATGTCCATGTTTACATCATAACACAAGCAATCAAATCATCAAACTTTATCATTTAAGCAAAATTTTGGGTTTTGGGTTTCTCACCTCTTCCTCTTGATTTTTCAAATCTCCATGGTTGCCAAGCTCCTCCATACTTTGTTTCTTACTTCTTTATCATTCTTCTCCTCTTCTTTATCCTTCTTCCTCTCTTTCTTCTTCTTTTCTTTTTCTTCTCTTTTTTCTTCTTTTCTTCTTTCCCCCTCTTCTTCTTTACATTATTTTCTTTCTTTTTGCTTCCAAAATTTTTAGGTTTTGTGAATAATATGTCCTTTATACAGTGGGGGATGTTTGATAGTTGGAAAATTGGGGAAAAGTGTAGAAAATTCTAGAAAATTTGAGATTTCTATTTTTAACCCCGAAATCACTATTCATCCAAATTTTGATTCACGTTTTTGACTAGTTTCTGGTCCGAATTTGGGAAAATGTTCAACACGGAAGTTGTAGGTCTTGATCTCAGATTTCCGACGATATAAAATTCATAAATATCGGAGATCGTACAAAAAATTACGCCCCAAATACCATGGGCGGTCCAAAGGAAACACAGTACAATCTCGTCATGGGACTTCAGGAATTTACCGATCGTCTCCAAAGTCATTCTACGAGCATATTTGAGTCCCAACATCTTTTATTTTACGTGCCTTCGTTACAGTATAGCTGTAGGTAGTAGTAAAAACTACCGGTCGTTACAAATTCTCCCCCCCTTAAATAAGATTCGTCCTCGAATCCTTTATGAGGTCTAACTCATGGTTTCTTAGTTTCAAGAATATCTAGAGATTCTACTATACTTATCTTCTAGTCTCTAACCTCTACTGGTTACTTGATCTTCCTCTTTTCCATTTGCTGATTCCTCATTCTGTAATACTTCTTCGGAGTATCTTTGACTGCTATCTTTTTTATCCTTTCGCTGTATCCCATACTCCTTATCTCTAAGATTTCTTCCTTCTAAGCCTTTACTTATACTTAACATTTTCTTAATTGATTAGATTTTTAGTGGCTGATACTTTATCTCTTACTAAAGATTATTCCTATACTTAGTATTCTTTATTTCACTTGTCCAAATTAATCTTAACATTCTTTTTCATCACTTAGCTATTAACTCTCTATACCTCTTTTACAACCTTCAGCAGTCTATAAGTTTCTCTTCTTCAAGTTCCAAAATTTAGCTTTCTAGGGGAATTCAGGGTTTTCTAACTTACTGATGTTTCCGAATTTGGGAAAATGTTCAATGCGGAAGTTGTAGGTCTCGATCTCAGCTTTCTGAAGATATAAAATTTATAAAAATCGGAGATCGTACGAAAGAGTTACACCCCAAATACCATGGGTGGTCCAAAGGAAACTCGGTATAGTCTCGTCCTGGGACTTCAAGGAATTTACCGATCATCTCCAAAGTCATTCTATGAGCATATTTGAGCCCCAACATCATTTATTTTACATGCCTTTGTTACAGTATCGCTGTAGGTAGTGGTAAAAACTATCGGTCATTACATTAACCCGATTTATCATGAGCTTGGGCAACTCTTATAGATATGTGAATATTCATTAGAGCGAATACTGAATGACTCACAGATGATACCTAATAATTGGAAGTACATACCACCGTCAATAGGAATCTCCTAGAGTCGAGTATCATATGTGATCATTTGACTATGGGATATCATTGATTTTGTGTGTGATCCTCAACACTTTGATGCCATATATGTCAGAGACCTTTCATGGTCTGATTGCTAGATGTTGGTTGGGTGTAGACCAATACACTCGTTATTCAAGTACGTATCAAGATATGATCCGCCGACCCATATATGTACCATAAGAGGTTTAGGTATTCATGTGAGTAAGTCACGATTCTTAAGACTTTGGCTAAAGCTGATCACCTATGGTGGATATCATATATCAGAAATGGTGTTCTGATTAGTTGTAAAGAATCGTGGACATGTTGACATGGGATGTGCGCCTTGGAAACTTGACAGTGTAATCTGTGTTTCCTAAGCATACGACGGGGGGATTGTTAAACATATGTGATGACCTCGACTTGTATAGTTCAGAATGTCATTCATGTTCTTTGTAAATTCGGAGATGGTCGAATTGGGTTTATATAAGCTAGGCTTATATGACGAATGTGTCTGGACTTAGAGAGTCCCACAATATGAAATGTACTCGTTGAGCACTTGGGTAGCCGATAATTTTTGATAGTATAATTATCAACTAAAATAATTAAGTATTGTTGGATGACATTAATTATTGACTTTGTCCAAATTGGATTAATCCAAAATCACACAAGGGTTTTGTTGTGATTTAATAAATATCTCTACCATTGGAGGATATCTTTTTTATTTACAAATATGTAATAATAAGTGTATTTGTCTTGATTTAACTGGATTAAATCTAAGTGGCAGACACTTAACTAATCCATTATTTAAACTTTGTGATAAGTGCATGAAAGTGTACTTTGAACATCGCTAACTCGGCTTAATTATCTTGTATTTAATCTTAATTAGATTTTGTTTTGTGCTTTGTTATTAGGAGCAATGGAATATGAAGTTTGGAGCAATTACGCGTGTTTCGGGACCTTACGGATACATCAGAAGCACACGGGAAGAGCTGAAACGAAGAAAGCACAAAATCAGAAATGAAGCCACGCATCGTGATGCGCCATCATTGGCATCGCGACACGCCCCCAGATCTGGCACTCATATAAAAGTCAACAAGTTTGGTGCCGCGGCGCCCTGGAACAATCCATGAACCCTATTTTGGCTGTCTTTTACGCATATATGGACTCCAGGGCTTCCCTATATAAACCCAACTTCGTCCAAAACCCTAAAAGAGGAGAAAAACAGATATAAACAAAGAGAGAACACGCAACAAAGAGCCACAAACACAAAATCAAGAGAGGAGAATGAAGAACTTCAAGGAAACCATGACGTCTCTCCGATCTATCAAGGTTACATCTATTTCTTCCATGGAGAACAAATCTCCTAGGCAAAGCTAAGGATGAACTCTTGTCTTTGATTTCTTATATTTATGTTGTTGATTCCTAAAGTACCTTTTTAATGTTTAATACAATTGATGGTTGTTATTCTTTATTATTTTACGATTTCTGAATCCAGAAACTATGTTTTGTCAACTTCTATATAGATCCAGTCATGCTTCTTCTATGTGTAATTTGCGAACCCAGTTGTGACTGTTAAAGTTGTTTTATGTGTTGGTCTTCTTCTGCAGTATTGCCTGAGGGTATATTGTCGACATTAGATAGCTCGTAACGATAACTTTGTATGTTGTTAACATAGAGAAAATAATTCATCAATTACCTTAGAATTTAACATGTTTATAATTGAATATCTTCCGATTGTTGGTTTGGGATGTGAAACCTTCAATTGAGTAATAAAACAGAATCAATAACTGAATGTATGGATTTGATACAAGAGGGATTCTTAAAGCTTTGTTGTTTGTCTCTATTGATATTTCCTGCATATTTTCAATAGTTTTTATTTTACATTATCAATTCAACCATTATCTTTTCAATAAGTTACTATTAACGTTTTTATTAAGTGAATTAGTTCTTTGTAACCATCTCTCTGAGGAATCGACACCCCAACTATATTTTGATAACCGCAAGTCAGCGCAAGTACTTTTTGGGCAAAATTAAAATTTGACGTCGTTGCCGGGGAGACGGTTTACAAGCAAAATGAGCAGGTTTGCTTGGTCGACAATAAAAGCGGTAACTTCGTCCCATATTTATTTTTTTCTTTTATTTAATTCTTTTATTTCAGTTATTTATTTTATTTATGTTTTTGTTTTTGTTTTTCGCTTTGATTTTTATTTTACTTTACTTTAATTTTTATTTTTGTTTCTCGTTTTATTTGTGTTTAAATTGCATGCCTATACGTAGGGATAGGTTTGGTAGATTTGTTAGGACTGAAGAGGAAAATTCAGACTCAAAGATTTTGTTTGACAATCTCTTTACAACACCTTCCACGTCTAGCGCATATACTATGGGTGAGTACGAGAGATCACGTATGAGGACTCTTGAAGAGTACCTCCATCCCACTCGCACAACTATACCATCGTGCATCATGTTTCCTCCTAATGCACCACATATAGACTTTAAGCCTGGAATGATACAGTATCTCCCAACCTTTCATGTTTTGGAGAACGAGAACCCTTATGTGCATATTAGAGAGTTTGAAGAGGTTGTAGCGACTTTCAATGACCGGTTTGGAACCACAGACATAATTAGACTTAAGTTCTTCCCCTTTGTCCTTAAGAATAGAGCTAAAAGCTGGTTGTATTCGATAAGACCTCGGTCAATAGGATCATGGAGTGAGATGACATAGGCATTCTTTAACAAATACTTCCCACACCATAAGACGAATGCCTTGAAAAGACAAATCTCTATCTTCTCCCAGAAAGATAGTGAAACTCTTTATCACACTTAGGAGAGGTATAAGAAGATGTTAGCAAGTTGTCCTCACCATGGATATGAGAGTTGGCGCTTAGTGAGCTATTTTTATAATGGTTTAACCCCTAGAGAGCGCCAATTCGTGGAGACAATGTGCAATGGTGAGTTCATCCGAAAGGACCCTGATGAGGCATTAAGTGTTTAAATGACCTAGCTGAGAAATCTCACACATGGACTGGACCTAATGCCATTGATAGCACTGATAGGACACACCCCACTCCTTCTAACAGAGGCATACACCACTTTAGGGAAGATGATAGTCTTAAGGCACAAGTTGAGTTATTAACTAGACATTTAGGAGCCTTAACAACTAAGGATATCCAAACTATGCATGCAGTAGCCCATTTAGAACCTCAAGGGGTATACTTTGTTTGTAAGGGGACTGACCATCTAGCCTAAGAGTGCCCGATATATGGTGAGATGAGGGGCACATATGAGGAACATTGCAACACTTTAGGGATGTACAAGAAGCCATACACATCTAATTCAGATACCTATAATCCCAGTTGGTGGAACCATCCCAATCTTAGTTGGAAACATGAGTCTTATCAGCCTACCCATACACCACAAACTAAAGGTTACAATGCCCCCCAGTATCATACACCTGTCGTTCCTAGGAATTCTTTAGAGGACACTGTACATGCATTTGTGGAGCCCTAGAGAAAAAAAAATCAAAGTTTTGAGTCGTTGATAGCTCAAGTAGTTGAAGACAATAAGGAGATTAAAAGTCAAGTCTCCAAATTGACTAATGTCCTAAGTATGCATGAATAAGGAAAATTCCCATCTCAGGCTCAACCTATTCCACAAGAGAAACACATGGCACAGGCTGATCACGAGGCATCCAATGTAAAAGGTGTTAATGCCATATTCACTAGGATTGGTAAGAAGATAGGCTTACAGGACACTGTAAGTGCCACTAAGGACAGTAGTGTAAATACCCTTCATCAAGAACAAGAGACACATTTCCCAGTTAAAGTACCATTTCCTGAGGCACTAAGGCCCATAGCGAGAGCTACAGACCCAAATGGTGAGATCCTAGAACATCTTAAGCAAGTAAAGATTAACCTTCCACTGTTACATGTGATAAAATAAATTCCCACTTATGCGAAGGTCTTAAAGGATCTATGCACCATAAAGAGAAAATCATGTGAAGAAGACTACATTCTTGACAGAGCAGGCTAGTGCAGTAATTAAACAGAGGACTCCACCAAAATATAAAGATCCAAGGTGTCCAATCATTACTTGTCATATTGGCACACATGAGTTCGGTCAAGCTTTATTAGATTTAGGTGCTAGTGTTAATTGAAGGGGTTTTATTGCGGAAATCCGGTAACACAGCGGAATAGTGGAAAATCAAAATTTTCTAATTTCAAAACTTTTTCTTGGATTAATTAAATAAAATTATCTATTCAATTACCCAATAATCAAATTATAAAAAATAAAACACTATAAATCAAATTTATGTGAATTTACCGAATTGCCCTTAAGCATTGTATTTATTCATTTTAATCCGAAATTGTTCAAAATAATTTTGAATGATTCTAAATCATTTCTAATATGAATTTAACTGTCCCAAATGTCAAAATACAATTGGCAACAAAAATCCCAAATTTTATCACCAAGGCCGAGAGCCTCAATGAAGCATATCAATGTGCATTTTGCACTTCCAAAGTTCAAAACACATTAAGAAAAAATTCAATCAACCCAATATTTTACATGCATCATATACACATCCAAATACACCATATAAATGAAAATCCCCAAATTTGGAAGTGGTCTTAAACCCTAATTTTTCAATTTCTTCAAATTGGATAAATTAGACCAAATTAACAAAATCCAATACTTCAATCATGTTTCTTCAACACCAATCAAGCCTCACCACAATTAAACACTTATAGAACAATTCTAGGTCATTTAAGAGTGGGTCAATAACTCTAGAATGGCAACGAGATTCTAAAACCATGAAAAGAATGCTAACTAGCTTATTAACAACATCCTATCAACTTTATACATGCTCAACCCTTTTATCAAACTTTCATCAACCAAAAATACAAAGAATAAATAATAGGAATAACACAATAACATCATAAGGTGAAGCCCACAACAAGAGGAACATTTTTCTATCTAATGGAAGATTGGAAATACTTAATAAATTCCAAGCTTTTCTTGATTTTTCCTTTCTTTCTCTCAGCTTCTTTTCTTTCTTCAATGGAGTTTTTGATAAAGTGTATTAGGTTACCCAACCCTAAATGAAACAAAACAACATATACTTGCACAAATATGGCTTGGCCGAATTTTGGTAGTAATAATATCTAGATATTTTAATTTTCGTTTCATTTAAAGTTTGCTTTATTAACTTGTTACTTTAATCATTAAATCATTTAATGTAATAAAGCAAGTCAACAATAGCAACTCAAGTCATTAAAATAAATATCACAACTTAGGATATTTATATTTTTAATTGATTTAATTATTTAACAATTAAATAATTAAATAATTATTTAAATACAAATATATTAAATATATGTATTATATTTACATTAAATATCAAATACATATATGTTTATGATATTAGTCAAATATCTTAATTTGACAATTAATTAATGTGTATTTGAATTAATCCAACATTAAATGCAAATACACAAAAATTAAGGAAATGACTATCGGGTCCCTACACATGTATTTTTCGTTTAACCTTTAAACGACTTTATAAATAATCAATATTATTTATAAATGTTGCCCTAGTGCTCTACGAGTATGTTTCATTAGTGAGACTCTCTAGATTCAGGCATATCCGTCACGAAATCCAATTTCGTGTCCATAATTTATCCACCCGTAAATTATGACGATCACGGATAAACTCGCTGAATCATACAGGTCGAGGTCATGGAAAATGTATAATTCATTCGTCACAGGTATCCGAATAAATCCCAGAGATATAGATGTAAATGTCAAATCTCTATAGGGATTATCTAGTCGACTATTCTATTAGCAATCTCAAAAAGAACATTTAGAACTAACTTCTAAATTGTACCACGGGCCTATGGTTTTTATCTGATTGCTAATCATATGGACTACCTATGCTCTGATACACAGAACTGACGGATCCTATATCGATACACACATGACACCCTAAGGATCTATCCACACCCAACGAACAGGCGGAGGTCTGATCTAAAAAGATCGGTGACGTGACTGCCATTTATGTGTGGAGATGTCTCATGCGCCCACAGTGGTATCTCAAGTCGAAGAATCACAAGTGCTACTCAACCCGATAAGATTCTTATTGACGTTGGTGTACCATCCATTAAGAATCTTCGGTGAGTCATTCAGTGTTTATCCGCTATAAACACCTACACGTCTATACTAGTCTCCAAGACTTATGGTTCATTGAGAAACCATTGGAATCATAAATTCCAGTATACGACATGTACCAGTCTCAACAGGTTTACTATACTGACCAAGTAGTGTAAACCTTGACCAGGAACTATCTGAGAATGACAACGTCATGATACTACTCAATGTCAGTTGCGACGCTTTTGCAACAGCAACATGACTAGTCATTCTAAGGTCATTACGTCTTTACCATATTAAAAGATACATTATATTATAGAAACTGCATATATTATTCATAATAATAACGTTTTACAGTAGTATTCATAAGGAAATACAACCGGGAATTGGCGCTCTGAGCACCAACCCCAACATTAATCTAATGCCATATTCTATTTATAAGCATTTAGGGCTTGGGGAGATTAAACCTACATCTGAGGTTTTACAGTTAACTGATTACTCTACTAGAATACCACATGGAGTAGTTGAAGATGTTTTAGTTCAAATCGATAAATTCTATTACCCCATTGATTTCCCAATCTTAGCTATTCAGTCTGTGGTTAACACTGAGTCAAAATTCCACTAATCTTAGATAGACCTTTTCTTGCTACAGCTAATGCCCTTATTAATTGCAGGAATGGTCTCATAAAGCTATCATTTGGGAATATGACACTGGAAAAAAATATTTTTCATGTTTAAGAACAACCACAAGGTGCTTATGAGTGCCAATACACATACATGCTAGACACAGTCTTACCAAAAACAGCTTCTTCATAACATGAATCACACCTTCCTGAACTGAAGTTGACCCTAAAGAACCATAAAATGAGGAAAATGAGAGTTAGTGCTCATTTGAAGATGATCATTGGGAAGCTAAAAAGGATATTGAACCAACTTTTAGATATGTGTAGCCTGTAATCTTAACCACCAGACCCTAGGGGACCAATAGATAAACTGCAATAGCTAGACAAAACTTATTTCTCATGCCTTCATCAGTTCACTACAGGGAACCCACTGTTGGACAATTATGACCCATAGCATCACTATTTGTAAAAGACATTGTGTTTTTGTACAAATTAACTATGTGACAAAGGAAATTACTATTTTATCATTTTGTAATTGGATTACTTGGATATATAAATGATAAAAGTTCTTATGATTAGTTCCGGATTAATACGATATGAGAAAGTATTAAACCACAAACGGTTTAAAAATTAAATATCTCTAGTTGTAGTATTATCGAGACTGGACATCGATAATGCGGAATAGACTAGTATTACACTTGTGCACGTTATGGAAGCTTAACGACACAGTTCTCATATATTTAAGTATTGGATACTTATGTAAGTGTGATAGGAGGTTCTGTTAGCCGTTGGACCGGGAACAGCTTCCCTCTGGATAGACCTCTTGGAATCCCATTGGTAGTATGACTATGTGTCTATGGGATCCGAATCAGGGTAGGTGTATGTGGTCTTAACCTGAGACTTGCATCGCTAATACTTGCGACAATCAATACGATTTGGTTTTGGTCATCCGGAGCTTTAACAGGTTCTGTGTACGCCTCTTCTGGGTTTATTGAGAATCGTAGTGTATTGGGTGTGATGTCAAGATGGAAGTATCACTTCAGTCATATGGAGACAATGATCACGCAGGGATACAGAACTAGTACTCTTATATGCTGCAGCTATCGGGATAGTATGACTAATTCATGATTATCCGATTACAGAGACTAGTTGCCAGTGATCCGATATATGCTTCGTACGAGGCAGACACAATTCCAGCCCCATGCCTAGCATGTGACATATGATACTGGATCGTAATATGCAATACATAATATAATACGCCTGATACAGATTATATATTCCTTGTTTCATATTTCTGGAGAATTGGGTAGGCATGGTGCTTTGTAGGAAGCCAACCATGTCTTGTAAATCGGTAAGAACGTGGTACGGTGTATGCACAGGTTCGGATAGTCCGATGACCGTATTTACTGCCAACATATCAATGGATCTCTTGGGTCGCTTCCCAAATATTCACCGATGACATTCGACTCGTACATAATTAATCTAGGATTAATTATGAGAGAGTAAATTAATCTGGGATTAATTGGGGTAATAATTTATCTGGGATAAAATTCGAATAGAAGAGAGAATGTGATTAATTTAGAATGAATCGATTAAATAATATATTGGATATATTAATTGAAATTAGATTTCAATACCGAATTAAAATTGGATTTTAATTCGGACGAACAAATTAATTTGGAATTAATTCGTAAGTGACTTTCGTAATAATTTTACTAGGCATTATTATTTAATTAAATTGGATTTAATTGTGTCGGAAAGGAATATCTGTTTAATCGGATTAAATGAACCCGAGCCCAAAGTGTGTTGTCTAAGCCAACTTGAATTTTGAATTTAAGTGGTGAGACCCACTACCTCACATCAATTGTCACCAAGTTGATAGAAGTAGATGAGAGCATTTAATGAAACTTACTTAACACACTTTGTTTAGCTTTTTGGAAAAGCATATACACCTTTTGGAAAGTCAACTTTGGTATTAGTTTTAGAAACTAAAATATCAAAACTTCACTTCTCTCTTTCTTTCACCATTGCCGTGAACACCATCTCCATCTCCTTTGATTTTTGCTTCAAAAATCAAACAAGCTAGCACTTAAAGAGTCTTGTGAGGTGATAGGGAAACTCACCATTGGGTTGGAAATATTCAAAAAAGCTTGGAGCTTCATCAACATACAAAGATTTTTGAAATCACACATACGTTCAATGTAAGTTTTTCCGCAAACCCACTTGATCATTCACACACAATATCATGACTTAAATACCTTGGGCATGTCCAGGACACTAACAATGGTATCATGAGCCATAACTAAGCATGATTTGTATTTAGGTTATGGACTTTATTTCGGGATTTTGTGCTTGGAGTATGCATTTTTCCAAATTGGTTGTTTGGTTGTGCTTTGATGATGATGAATTGGATTTGTACATCATAGGATTTGAGAAAATTGATTAGATTATTTTTCCCCAAATTCCTAAGCTTGGCTGAATATAAACCCTAGCATTCTCATGGTGATTTTTTGAGTTTAGACTATTGGATGAGTTTAAAGCATGAAATGAATATTAATTGTTGGTTTAATTGGATTGAAATCAAAATTAAATGTTATTTATGTTGGTCTCTAAGACATTAACCAAGATCATATAAGCAATGAAAACAAAAGTAAAGTATGGCAGAATCATACTTACAATGAACAGATTTAGGATGCGTCAAATACAAAACTTTTTGCTCCAAGTTTTCGGCCAAGCTCCAAGATCCAAGCTCCAAGCTTTGTCCTTTGATTCCAAGCTTTTGGGATGGTTTCCCTATCACCTTGGATGACTCTTTGATGTGCTAGCAACTAAAGAAATTTGCAACAAATTTCCTTCTTGTTCTTCCTCCTTGTTCGGCCAAGATGAAAGAAAATAGGGAGAATGTTTTTGCTACAAAAACCGTGAATGAGAGAGTGTTGAGTGAGTGTGGTTACTTGTATTTTTGATTTCAAAAATCAAATAATCATATACCAAACATTTGGTATTAGTCAATCAAGCCATCAACTTTAGGAAGTGTGTTGAACAAGTCTTCACTAACTTTACCAAAACCCATCAATTAAAGTGACAAGTGATGTGACTAGTGATGTGACATGTGGGCCCCACTTGATTCAAAATCCGAGTGGGCCCACAACACATCCCGGGCTCGGGTTCGCTAATTTTGAATTAACGAATTTTCCATTGCGACGTAATTAAATTTGCCCAGCTAAATTACTATTCACGTCACTCGCGAATTAGTTCTAAATTAATTCCTCTGTCCGAATTAAAATCCAATTTTAATTTCGCGGCGAAATCTAATTTCGTTTAATATATAGAATATATTAATTTATCGATTAATTCCAAATTAATCGTTCTCTCTCTTCAAATAGTATTTTATCCTAGATAAAATCTCTCCGTAATTAATCCCAGATTAATTATGTTCGAATCATATGTCATCGGTGAATCTTCGGGAAGCGACCCAAGAGATCCCTGGATATGTTGGCAGTAAATCCAGTCGTCGGACTATCCGAACACGTACGTACCGCGTACTACGTTTTTACCGATTTACGAGACATGGTTGGCTTCTAGCAAAGCACCGTGCCTACCCAATTCTCCAGAAATATTCTTAATGGAATATATAATCTTTGTCAGGCGTAGTATACATAGTATTGCGTATAGCGATCCAGTATCAGATGTCACATGCAAGGCCTGAGGCTGGAATAGTGTCTGTCTCGTACGAAGCATATATCGGATTACAAGCAACTAGTCTCTTTAATAGGAAAATCATGACCATGTCATATTATCCTGATGGTTGCAACCAATTTAGAGTACCAGTTATGTATCCCTGCGTGATCATCATCTCCATATGACTGAAGTGATACTTCCATCTTGACATCACACCCAATACACTACGATTCTCAATAAATCCAGAAGAGGCATACACAGAACCTGTTAAAGTCCTGGATGACCAAAACCAAAGCGTATTGATTGTCGCAAGTACTAGCGATGCAAGTCTCAGATTAAGACCAAATACACATACCCTGATGCAGACTCCCATAGACACATAGTCATACTACCAATGGGATTCTGCGGGGTCTATCCAGAGCGAAGTTGTTTCCGTACCATCGGTAAACACAACCTCCTATCAAACTTGCATAAGTATCCAATACTTAAATATATGATAACTATGATGTTACGCTTCCATAACACGCACAAGTGCAATACTAGTCTATTCCACATTATCGATGTCCAGTCTCGATAATACTACGACTAGGGATATTTAATGATTAAACCTTTATGGATTGATACTGTCTCATATCTTATAATCCGGAACTAATCATAGGGAGTTTTATCATTTATATATTTAAATAATCAAATTACAAAATGATAAAATACAATTTCCATTGCTACATAATTAATTTGTACAAAAAACCACAATGTCTTTTACAAATAGTGACGTTATGGGTCATAATTGTCTAACAATTTCATGACATTGCCGTGAGCTATAACATGTAGTGATGGATTGATTTTACTTCAATTTGTGTTGGACATGAATTGGATAATTAAGCATGATTAATTTGATTAATTAATGTTTTGGAAATATTAGATTAATAAATTAATTATGTTAATTACACTTTAATTGAAATTAATGTGATATTTGGAATATTATGTTAATACAAATTGTCTTTAAAATTGGATTGGGCTAATTTGTTATATTTGGGCTATTGGGCTTTGTTGGGCCAAGTTTGGTTTTGGACAATTGGGTTGGATCCAATTGGGCCTAAAACCATTTCCATAAAGTCCAAATATGACTATTGAGCCTTTAATAATTTAATTGGGCATAATGGGCCTAAATTGATTTTTGGCAAAATGGTGATTCCTTATTGGGCCTTGGCTATTGGATTGGATCCATAAAGGCCAAAGCCCATGCCTAAAGAATTAATTGAAAGCCCATTGGACTTTAATTAAATTGGCATTGGATGCTAATTGGGCCTTTGAGACCCAATTGGATTGGATTTGGAATCCAAGTCTTTAAGGCATATAAATAAGTGTAATTATTTAATTTGGAATTAAATTCGAATTAGTATTGGATACAATTTAAATTGAATTTAAAATTATAGTTCAATATAATTCAAGAATACGTACTTTGAGTCTTTATTCTTAAACTAGTTGGACTCGCGCAAATCAAATCGTTGTATAAACATTGGATGATCATTAATTCAAAGATTAATTAATTGGATTAGATTGATTGAACAACATGCTTTGTGTGAATACTTTGATGTATTTGTATGAATAATGTATATCAGATGGATATTAGTCGGGTGGGGCAATTTTGGAAATTGTTGTAATAAATTTATAATTTATTAAATTGGACCTACGTGTCCAGCCTATCATCTATTTACTCTTTGTATTTCTATTCTCACCAATTCCCCTCAATGTAAATGAGGTTTCTTTAATGTATTATGTAATTGGGTAGAAGTATGTATAGTGCTATCGGGAGAGAGGAAATTGAGAGATTTGTTCTAGGAATAAATTGTGTTTTATATCCATCCGCATATCATTAATAATTTATTCGCACCTTATTATTCTTTTAGAATGCATGTTTAAGGATGTATGATGAGACCTAATCAAAGATAATAATTTGGTTGCCAATTTACGCAAAAAACCCTCATTATATATTAAGCGTTTTCCTTCCATTGAGTGGTTCTCTCTCAAGATCCAAGATTGGCTTTGATTTGTTGGCCAAAGTCAAGATCATTGTCTATCGCAGAAGTGTTTGAACCACAAAGGCTTTGTAATATATCGCATGTCTTGGGCAGTTGTGACTTGTTGGCCAAAGTCAAGGTCACTTCTTGTTCATCGATGTGGATTATGAAGCTTTCCCACTGTCAATGGGTCGCGCTTAACTGGAATCATTAAGCTTGTTGAGCCAAAGCCAAGGCTTAGTTGATTCAGAGGAAAAGGTTAGGAAATATATATTGGATATATATCTTGAACTTGGAGGTTCACCTACCGGATCTAGGAATTGGATGGGATCCAATTGATCTTAGAGATCTACCTAGTTAAGTTTCATACAGCTTGTTGGCCAAAGTCAAGGTTGTCTGTTATTTAACGGGATCCTAGCCCACTAGGAAACTGGGTTTCCCGAGTACTCAATAGAGGGTTAGAGCTCGCCGAAAAATAGTGGGAGGCCAGTATTAGATTTGTAATTTCGTTTAATACTTGCCAAATACGCGCTTTTAAATTATTTTCATCATTATATATTTATATTAGTTGGACTAATATTTTATTGTTTTTATTGAACAATTGGATTGTACTCTTATAACTTCATTTGTAGTTGATTATATAGTTGGACTATAGTAATCATTACATTTGATTGTACCTGATATCGTTGATTGGATAGTTAGACTATTGCAATCAAGATGACTAGAACGATTAGCGTTAGAGATATCGTCATGGGTGATAATGTCTTTAACAGCGTGAATTTTCCAGATTAGGAGATGAATCTCAGGATTGTCCTAGGAGTCGAGAAGTTACTCTATGTTATAGACAGACCTCTCGGGCCTGACCCGGACATGAGCGGGTAGTTGATCATGATCTTTGGAAGACTCATAGTGATGACAACTGAACTGCTCAATCCGTCATGCTTGCCGAAATGACCCCTCAATTTCGTCGTAAAAACAAGGGATTGGATCCCTACAACATGATGTTGAAATTGAAGGACCTTCATAGATCTAATCTTAGATCTCAGAAGTATGAATTGCAAAAGAAGCTATTTCACTCACGTATGTCAGAGGGTACATTTGTCAAGCACTATGTGTAGCAGATGATTACTGACATCGAACAGCTAGGTCAGCTGAGCATAACCTTCGAGGCTGAGACTTCCATAGATTTGATCTTACAGTCTCTGACCGACTGCTGGGGTGGGTTCACCATGAACTACAATTTGATGAACCAAGAGAAGAATCTTGGAGAGTTAATGGCGATGCTGAAAGAAGCAGAGCCAGAGCTTTTGAAAGGCAAGAAGCGTGAGGCACATCTTACTTCGACATCTTAGAAGGCCAAGGCTTGGCCGAAGGCTTCTAGAGGTGTGCAGAAGAAGAAGAAAAGAAAGGGCAATGCCAAATCGTCAAAGTCTTCTAGGAAGGCAAAAGACATATCCCAAGATGTCTGCCTACATTGTGGCAAATGGGGTCACTGGAAGCGTGACTGCCGTGAGTACAAGGCGTACATGAAGGAAGTGAAGGCGGGCAAGGCTTCGGCTTCAGGTATGTTTGTTATTGAAATAAACATGTCTACTTCTAGTTTTAAAAATTATATTTTTGATTCTGGATGTGGTACTCATATATGTACTAATGTGCAGGATCTATAAATTAGCAGGAGACTGGCTTCAGGCGAGATTGACCTACGAGTTGGAAACGAGATGAGAGTCACTGTTTTGGCTGTAGAGACCTATGTTTTGGAACTGCCCTCGGGGCATGTACTTTCTTTATCAGACTGTTATTATGTACCTAGTTTGACTAGAAACATTATCTCTGTATCTTGTTTGACCCAATACAGGTATACCTTTGTATTCCAGAACACTGGGTGTTTTGTTTATAAAGATGATTTTGAGATATGTACAGCTGATGCTAATAATGGTATTTATATTTTGAATATAAATGAATCTCAAACATATAACATGACAAACAAAAGGCTTAAATTGAGTAAAACAGATGAAACTTATCTGTGGCATTGTCGTCTGGGATATATTAACAAGACTCATATATCCATACTTTCGAAGAGTGGATACTTAGACGGATTTGATCCTAATTCATATGATGTCTGTGAATCTAGTTGCCTAATCCAGATACCTAAAACGTCTTTTTGCGGTAAATGTGTTCGTGGCACTAAACTATAAGCCCTCGTTCATAGTGACGTATGCGGGCCCATGTCTAGCCAGGCTAGAATTGGATATGAATACTTCGCAACCTTTACGGATGATGCATCGCGTTATGGTTATATGTATCATATGAGACATAAGTCGGAAACTTTTGAGAAATTCAAAGAGTTTCGACACGAAGTAGAAATACAGACCGGCAAAAGTATTAAAACACTGCGGTCGGACCGTGGTGGAGAATACTTAAGCAATGAGTTTCTCGATTACCTGAAAGAATATGGTATTCTTTCACAGTGGACTCCTCCCGGAACACCTCAATTGAACGGTGTGTCCGAACGGAGAAACCGAACTTTGTTAGACATAGTAAGGTCTATGATGAGTCGCATTGAGCTACCAATTTCCTTCTGGGGATATGCATTAAATAGTGCAATACTTATTTTGAATAAGGTTCCGTCAAAGTCTGTTGACACACTCCATATGAAATATGGAAAGGAAAGAAACCAGGTTTCTCATTCCTGAAGATTTGGGGATGCTGGGCATATGTTAAACGTTTGGATGGTACCAAACTAGTGTTGGTTTATATTAAGGTCCCAAGATCAATAATAAGCATGAAATATGTGCGAATACAAATCGAAGAAGTTGCGGAATACTCACATCGATCGGTTGAGCGACGCGGCAAGCAACGAAACTCCATTTTCTGCCTTGGACTGCATTCGGCAGTGAGCAAATCACAGCCCACTAGTTTCAGTTTTTGCCTCCAAATTTTGAGCTCCAAGCTTCGTCAAACAATTCTTGGCTCATGGGTGGACTTCCCTATCACCTTCGCATGTCTCGTAAGTGTGCTAGCACTTGAGATTTTGCCACAAAAATCCCACTCTTGGCTTCCCTTTGCTCGGTTTTTCTGGGCAGAAAACAGAAGAAGAAAATGCAGTGAACTGCCGAGAGAGAGAGGAGAATATGGTGAGAGAAAGATGAAATGTGTTAAGTAAATTTTGGTATTTGATTTCTCAAACATATACCAAACCTTTTGGCTTTTTAAAAAAGTCAAACTTTTAAAGCTTTTAACCGCTACATCAATCAATCAATCAATCAATCACATCAATCAAGTTGTCAAGTCACATCACTCAAAGTGACAAGTGATTTGACGTTTGATGCGACTAATGATTTGACGCTTGATTTGACTTGCGTGCCGCACTCGAATTCAAAATGCGAATGTGCACGCAAACAATCCCGGGCTCGGATTCGCTAATTCCAATTAACGAATTTCCGTTGCATCGTAATTAAATGATTACGCCTAGCGAAATCACTATTCACGTCGCTAACGAATTAATTCTAAATTAATTCGTTCGCCTGAATTAAAATCTAATTTCAATTCCGCGTCGAAATCCAATTTCATTTAATATATCAAATATATTAATTTACCGATTAATTCCAAATTAATCGTTATCTCTCATAATGATATTTTATCCCAGATAAAATATCTCCGTAATTAATCCCAGATTAATTTTCTCTCTCTTCTAATTAATCCCAGATTATTTAGAGTGCGAGTCATACGTCATCGGTGAATCTTTGGGAAGCGACCCATGAGATACCCGGATATGTTGGCAGTAAATTCGGTCGTCGGACTATCTGAACACGTAAGTACCTCGTACTACGTTTATACCGATTTACAAGACAAGGTTGGCCTCTAGCAAAGCGCCATGCCTACCCAATTCTCCGGAAACATCCTTACAGGAATAAAGGATCTGTATCAGGCGTAGTATACGTAGTATTACGTATTTCTGTCCAGTATCGGATGATCACGTGCTAGGCCTGAGGCTGGAATTATGTCTGCCCCGTACGAAGCACGTGTCGGATGTCTGGTGACTAGTCTCTATAATCGGATAAACCTGACCTTGTCATTTTATCCCGATATCTGCAACATTTAAGAGTACTAGTACCGTATCCTACGTGACCATCATCTCCATATGACTGGAGTGACACTTCCGTCTTGACATCACACCCAACACACTACGATTCTCAATATACCCAGCATTGGCGTACACAGAACCTATTAAAGCCCTGGACGACTGCAACCAAAGTATATTGATTGTCGTAAGTATTAGCGGTGCAAGTCTCAGGTTAAGACCAAATACACCTACCGTGATTTCGGACTTCCATAGACACATAGTCATACTACCAATGGAATTCCGAGGGGGTCTATCCAGAACGAAGCTGTTTCCCGTACCATCGGTAAAACACAACCTCCTATTACACTTGCATGAGTATCCTATACCCAAATATATGAGAACTATGCCGTTGTGCCCTCACAACGCGCACAAGTGTAATACTAGTCTTTTACGTTTTTATCGATGTCCAATCTCGATAATACTCTGACTAGGGATATTTAATGATTTATACTACGTGGACTGATACTGTCTCATATCATTCTCTGTCCAGGAACAAATCACAAAGACCTCTCATCATTTATACATCTAGGTGATCTAATCACAAATGATAAGAGTGCAATCTCCTTTGTCACATAGTTAATTTGTACAACAACACAATGATCTGTACAAATAGTGACGCTATGGGTCATAATTGTCCAACAACTAGAACCCAAATCAGATAAGTGCCTATTTGTAGGTTATCATAGGGAAACCAAAGGATAATACTTCTACAACTCAAAAGAGAACAAGGTATTTTTTTCTCTCCATGCGGTTTTCCTTGAGAAGGAATTCCTAAATGCAGTGGTAAGTGGGAGGAAAGTAGAACTCGATGAAAATCAGAGTGATACTGTTCCTGGCACCGATTATCTTATGGAACACGAACAGTTTATCAGGGATGAGACTGAATCAAAATCTTCTAATACACAAGAACCGCGTAGGTCGGAGAGAGTCAGAAAACAACCTGAGAGGTATGGGTTTCTAATCTCACCTCATGTGGATATTAATCTTATTGAGGAAGATGAACCGGCTACGTATGAGAAAGCGATACAAGGTATCAACTCCACTTTATGGTAAGAGGCCATGAAGTCTGAAATGGATTCCATGTATACCAACCAAGTTTGGAAACTGGTTGATGCACCAGAAGGCGTTAAGCCGATTGGTTGTAAATGGGTTTTCAAGAAGAAGACAGACATGGATGGAAACATATAAACGTACAAAGATAGGCTTGTAACGAAAGGGTATCGTCAACGACATGGTGTCGATTACGACGAAACTTTTTCACCTGTTGCCATGATTAAATCCATTTGGATAATACTTGTTATTGCTCCATATTTCGATTATGAAATATGACAGATGTACGTCAAAACCGATTTCTTTAACGGAAACCTTTTAGAGGATGTTTATATGCAACAGCCTGACGGTTCTGTAGTGCCAAAACATGCAAATAATGTTTCCAAGTTAAATCGATCCATTTATGGATTGAAACAAGCATCGCGTTCTTGGAACCAATGTTTTGATGATATCATAAAAGAATATGGTTTCATTCAAAACAAAGATGATTCTTGTGTATATAAGAAGGTTAGTGAGAGTGCACTGACATTCATTGTCTTTTATGTTGATGATGTATTGCTTCTTGGCAATGACATTTCCATGCTACAATAGGTGAAAGCTTGGCTTTCATTAAAATTCTCCATGAAAGATCTGGGAGAAGCAACCTTTATTCTGGGAATAAGGATCTACCGAGATAGATCTAGAAAGCTGCTTGGACTCTCCCAAAGCTCGTACATTGATAAAGTATTGAAGAGATACAACATGGATCAGTCTAAGAGGGGGCTACTTCCAGTGTCACATGGTGTCTCTCTATCTAAGGACATATGTTCTAAAACTCAAGATGAGAGAGACAACATGAGTCAGATCCCGTTCGCTTCTACAGTCGGATCGATCATGTATGCCATGATATGTACGAGACCTGATGTCTTATATGCTTTGAACATGTGCAGTCGCTATCATGTCGATCCATGTGATGGCCACTGGACTGCTGTTAAGAACATCCTTAAGTATATTAGATGAACTAAAGATGCTTTCTTAGTTTATGGAGATAGAGAACTTGAGGTGACTGGGTTCACCGATGCAAGTTTCCAAACCGATAAAAATGACTCTAAGTCACAATCGGGGTACATATTTTGTTTGAACAACGGAGCAGTGAGCTGTAAATCTTCTAAGTAAGAGACTGTTGCCGATTCGACAACAGAAGCGGAATAAATCGTTGCAGCTTAGGCAGCAAAAGAAGCAGTTTGGATCCGTAAATTCCTAATTGGATTAGGAGTAGTTCCGTTAGCAGCTAAGCTCATACTTTTATATTATGACAATAACGGGGCTATATCACAGGTTAAGGAATCGCGGTCTCATCAATGATCCAATCATGTACTTCGACGGTTTCATCGGATTCGTGAGATCATACATCGTAGCGATGTGAAGATCGAAAAGATCACCTCAGATGACAACATTGCAGATCTGCTGACGAAAGCTATTTCTCAGCAAATGTTTGAGCAACATGTACATAGTTCAGGTGTTAGATACTTGAGTGATTGGCTATGAGCCAAGTGGGAGATTGTTGGACAATTATGACCCATAGCATCACTATTTGTAAAAAAACATTGTGTTTTTGTATAAATTAACTATGTGACAAAGGAAATTGTTATTTTATCATTTTGTAATTAGATTACTTGGATATATAAATGATAAAAGTCCTTATGATTAGTTTCAGATTAATAAGATATGAGACAATATTAATCCACGAACGGTTTAATCATTAAATATCCATAGTCATAGTATTTTCGAGACTGAACATCGATAATACGGAATAGACTAGTATTACACTTGTGTGCGTTATGGAAGCTTAACGACACAGTTCTCATATATTTAAGTATTGGATACTTATGCAAGTGTGATAGGAGGTTCTGTTAGCTGTTGGACTAGGAACAGCTTCGCTCTGGATAAACTCCTCGGAATCCCATTGGTAGTATGACTATGTGTCTATGGGAATCCGAATCAGGGTAGGTGTATATGGCTTAACCTGAGACTTGCATCGCTAATACTTGCGACAATCAGTACACTTTGGTTTTTGTCATCTGGAGCTTTAACAGGTTCTGTGTACGCTTCTTCTGGGTTTATTGAGAATCGTAGTGTATTGGGTGTGATGTCAAGATGGAAGTATCACTTCAGTCATATGGAGACGATGATCACGCAGGGATACAAAACTAGTACTCTTATATGCTGCAGTTATCGGGATAGTATGACTAGGTCATGATTATCTGATTAGAGAGACTAGTTGTCAGTGATCCGATATATGCTTCGTACGGGGAAGACACAATTCCAGCCTCAGGCCTAGCATGTGACATATGATACTGGATCGTAATAGGCAATACATAGTATACTATGCCTGATACAAATTATATATTAATTGTTGAATATTTCTGGAGAATTGGGTAGGCACGGTGCTTTGCTAGAAGCCAACCATGTCTTGTAAATCGGTAAGAACGTGGTAAGGGGTACGCACGGGTTCAGATAGTCCGATGACCGTATTTACTGCCAACATATCCAGTGATCTATTGGGTCGCTTCCCAAAGATTCACCGATGACATTTGACTCGTACATGATTAATCTAGGATTAATTATGAGAGAGAAAATTAATCTGGGATTAATTGCGGCAAGAATTTATCTGGGATAAAATTCGAATAGAAGAGAGAACATGATTAATTTAGAATTAATCGATTAAATAATATATTGGATATATTAATTGAAATTGGATTTCAATGGGGAATTAAAATTGGATTTTAATTCAGGCGAACAAATTAATTTGGAATTAATTCGTAAGCGACTTTCGTAATAATTTTGCTAGGTATTATTATTTAATTAAATTGGATTTAATTGCGTCGCAACGGAAAATTCGTTTTATCGGATTAAACGAACCCGAGCCCGAAGTGTGTTGTCTAAGCCAACTTGAATTTTGAATTTTAAGTGGTGGGACCCACTAACTCACATCAATTGTCACTAAGTTGTTGGAAGTAGATGGGAGCATTTAATGAAACTTACTCAACACACTTTGTTTAGCTTTTTGGAAAAGCATATACACCTTTTGGAAAGTCAACTTTGGTATTAGTTTTAGAAACTAAAATATTAAAACTTCACTTCTCTCTTTCCTTCACCATTACTGTGAACATCATCTCCCTCTCCTTTGATTTTTGCTTCAAAAATCAAACAAGCTAGCACTTAAAGAGTCTTGTGAGGTGATAGGGAAACTCACCATTGGGCTGGAAACATTCAACAAAGCTTGGAGCTTCATCAACATAGAAAGATTTTTGAAATCACACATCCATTCAATGTAAGTTTTTTCCGTAAACTCACTTGATAATTCACACAATATCATGACTTAGAGACCTTGGGGCATGTCTAGGATACTAACACCCACCATGACAACATTAAGTGGTTACGTCTGGATGAAGACGTTAATCTTAGCGCTAGCAGGGAGGCAACCCTTGCATCTGCATTTATTTTATTTTATTTATTCATTTTTGAACTCTAGTTTTATTTTATTGTTTGCTAATTGCATTTATGTTGTTTGAATGAGTAATTATGAAGGTGTCAGCATAACCTACACAACCACATAATTAAAGTATTACCAACAGGAACCTAATCAACTTCGTGTCTGGTAGTGTTGTTCCATAATTTTTTTTCTTTATATTTATATTACATTGAGGACAATGCAAGTTTTAAGTGTGGGGGTGTATGCATGCGCATGATAATACCTGTTATAAAAAAATATTTTGTTTCTGTTTTTAGTCCTTAATAGTAAAACATAAGTCCAATGATGATATTATTTTTTTTAGGGTGAAATCTTATAAATGATAAGTTCTTTAATGTACTTGTATATGATGCATTGAGTAATTGATCAAGGTTAGACTCGTAAGCACTTAACTATATGTTTTTAGTAGTGAAAGCCTATATAGTTAGCAAGGTGACTAGTTGAAGAAATTTCATGTCGATGAATGACCGTTTGTTTATATGTCTATCTTTATTTGTGAGTGTTATTATGTATGGTATGGTTAAAAAGAAAAAGAAAAAGTATCGAGAGAAATAATTTAAACTACCTATAACCGATAAGTGTGAAGCTACCCATGGGCGAGTATTAAGACCACCATGAGGAGAAATGCTACCTTAAAGGGTAGGTGTGTTGAAAAAGAAAAAAAAAGAAAAAAAATCATACCATACTGAGCACAGAGAGGCAATTACAAAGCTTAATTGAGATATCTAGGTTGCTTTGACCCATCGGATCCCAATTTTTAAATGAAATCATTGAGTTGGCTTAACTAGGAATCAAGCTGTGAATAAACCTTTACACACACACACACACTGTGAGTCTGGCTTAGATAATTTATTCAAGGACTTGGATTTGAGTTACATTGAGTACTTTGAAAGTTCTCTGATTTTATTGCTAGACATTCTTTGAGGACAATAATATTTGTAACTATTGGGACTATTTTCATTTTGTTATTTTCATTTTGCATGAATGTATGTGTTTTAAATGACGTTTATGGGTATCGTCGCTGTAAGCCTTCACGAGACTATAACTCGTCCACTAGGGAAACCTAGGGGTTTAAAGGCTTGTTGTATATGCTAAATGAAACCGTGATCCCTACGAAAATGGCTTAGATAGTTTTTATTTATTTAGTTTTTATTTTATTTTACGCTTGAATTGCTAGGGACTAGCAATAAACTGGTTGGGGGTTGTGATAAGTGCATGAAAGTGTACTTTTAACATCGCTAACTCGACTTAATCATCTTGTATTTAATCTTAATTAGAGTTTATTTTGTGCTTTGTTATTAGGAGCAATGTAATATAAAGTTTGGAACAATTACGCATGTTTTGGGACCTTACGAACGCATCAGAAGCACGCGGGAAGAGTTGAAATGAAGAAAGCACAAAACCAAAAATCAAGCCACGCATCGCGACGCGCCATCATTGGCGTCGCGACGTGCCCCCAGATCCGGCACTCATACAAAAGTCAGCAAGTTCGGCATCGCAGGGCCCCAGAACAGTCCCAGAACCCTATCTTGGTTGTCTTTTACGCATATATGGACTCCAGGGCTTCCTATATAAACCCAACTTCGTCCAAAACCCTAAAAGAGGAGAAAATCAGAGAGTAACAAAGAAAGAACACACAACAAAGGGCCACAAACACAAAATTAATAGAGGATAATGAAGAACTTCGAGGAAACCATGATGTCTCTCCGATCTATCAAGGCTACATCTCTTTCTTCCATGGAGAGCTAATCTCATAGGCAAAGCTAATGATGAACTATTGTATTTGATTTCTTATATTTATGTTGTTGATTCCTAAAGTACCTTTTTAACGTTTAATACAATTGATGGTTGTTATTCTTTATTATTTTACGATTTTTGAATCCAGAAACTGTATTTTCTCAACTCCCATATAGATCCAGTCATGCTTTTTCTATATGTGATTTGCGAACCCAGTTGTGACTGGTAAAGTTATTTTATGTGTTAGTCTTCTGCTGCAGTATTGCCTGAGGGTATATTGTCGACGTTAGATAGCTCGTAATGATAACTTTGTGTGCTGTTAACATAGAGAAAATAATTCATCAATTACCTTAGAATTTGACATTTTTAGAATTGAATATCTTCCGATTGTTGGTTTGGGATGTGAAACCATCAATTGAGTAATAAAATGGAATCAATAATTGAATGTAGGGATTCTTGACGCTTTGCTGTTTATCTCTATTGATATTTCCTATATATTTTCCATAGTTTTTATTTTATATTATCAATTCAACCATTATCTTTTTAATAAGTTACTGTTAACGTTTTTATTAAGTGAATCAGTTTTTTATACCATCTCTCTGAGGAATCAACACCCCAACTGTACTGTGATAACCGCAAGTCACCGCAAGTACTTTTTGGGCATAATCACTTTGTCTTGATTTAATTGGATTAAATCAAAATGGTAGACAAATGTGTTTAGTCACACCTAATTATAAATATTTAGACAAATTGGATTAAGCTTACCTAAAAGTTGATAAGAAATTTTAATAATTAAAAAATGCATAAGTTTTGCTATAAAAGGCAAGCTTGAGCTTAAGAAAGTTAAGCTTGTGAAAACTAAAACAAGCAAGATTTAAAAATATTAGCCTAAGTATAATAAATGTTTAGAGTAACTTTGGAAGTTTTCTACAACATTTCAACAATGAGAAATCAAGATTGGATCTTGGAATCAATCTTGCTAGCATTGGAATCAAGATTGGATCTTGGAGTCAAGCTTGCTAACTTTGGATGTTCTCTACAATATTTCAACAAGGAAAAGAAGATTGGATCTTGATATCAAGCTTACTAGGTAAGTTTGATCTTCTCTAAAGCTATGTTTTCATTAATGAGTTATCATTAATGAAACATAAAATGATGTATTATGTATTAGATACATAATAACATACCTTGATGTTGAAATTAGGCTAATAAATTATGTATGGATGCTTTGGAAGCATAAACACAATAAGCTTTTGATTGGGTCAAAATGTTCATGTTGGACATGGAACATTTAGTTTGAGTTTGGAACTCTAGATGATAGCTTGGAGCTTTGGTTACCATTCTAGAATCACTTGACCACCTTTGAGTGACCTAGAATTATTCATGAGTCACTTCATTATGGGATTATAATTTAGTTTGTATTTTAGATTCAAAATTTACGCATGTGCGTATTTAGAATAAATTTATGTTTTTGTAAAAAATATTTGATATTTTGAAAAACATGATTTTATTCTTTAACATGTGTTGATGTTGGTTTTGATGTTAAAAATTAATTTTGGGTGTTTGAAAATATTTAGGAACTAGGGTAAAAGACCCTATTTTCTTTAGCTCTCTGGAAATCCTAATGGCATTTGAAAAATTAAAAAATTAATAATTTTTTTTTCGAAAAATTCAAAATGTTATATTCTTATTAGGAAATCTTATTTTAATTGAAAATCTAATTTTCATATTAATTGTCAAAATAATCATTTATTAACTTTTAATAAACATCTTTGGATTTGTAATATAGACGAGAACCAGTGGCGGACCTACACTAATGTCAGTGGAGGCTAGCCCCCATTGACTCTTTTAAACTCCTCCAGTAAACAATGGACCTAGGCTAAATGGCTAATGAGTGGGCCCTCATTAACTTTTTTTAAAACTCCCCCAGCGACTCTTCAAAAGAAAAACAATATTGGATATTCATGGACTATTGTTTTTCTCGACATATACACTACTTGTCGTCTATTTGGACCGAGATATATCATCATGCAAGTAAATAATGTGATTATAATGCCGTCAAATTATCTGTAACTAGATGATGTCATTACTTTGTTACCGTTAAAAAAATAGTAATTTTTTCAAAGTATGAAAACTCGTAGGGAGAAATTGTAGTAAATAATATTTTATTGTTTGAAAATATATTTAAAGATTAATTCTATTCTGTATAAATAACCCCAAAAAAATTTAAGGGACGCTGCCCTCGAACCTCGCTTTGTTTATGCACCTAGTGAATTAAAATCCTAGCTACGCCACTGAGGAGAATTGTATTTGTACTACTATCTTATATTCATTATCGAGTAGTAGTGAGATGATATTAACTCTTTAATATTTCATCTATATGATATCCCTTAAACCATTGGTAAATACCTAGTAGCATGTCATGACCCCTAGTCAATGAATGAAGTGGGAAAACAGATGAACCTATTAGAATACACTTTGAGTATGTCATCTCATTCCTTCTTATATTTATTTTCCATATCGAGTTTGGGATCATGGTTAGGTCAAATCCTATTCACTCGATATATTTCAAAACTCGATCTCGTGGATATGATATCTTTAAGATATTGACTGTCTTGGCCAAAGACTTGTATCCATATCTTTGAGTTTCCTTGGAACATCTTTAACTTTTATTATCAAAGCTATCAGATCCCTTTTTGAAGAACACATGACTTCGTATATTATTAGCTCAAGAACATCTAGTATTTATTCAAATGACGTGGCTAGTCGAATGATGATATACTAGTGAACCATGAGTACTATCATACAAGTCAACGTGTGATCTCAGATTTGAGGATATAACGACACTAATATATTATTACGAAGATAAATGATCTTAGATAATATTACCATGTGATCTTACGCTTCTGTGGTCGTGTTCGATATTTCATTGTACTAATGAAGATATATATTACGTATGTCCTTATGAAATAAGACTCATCATCCATTGTATTAACATCAAATGTCAATCTAGGCGACACATAATAATATTCATCGAGTGATATATTAGTGTCATGTATAATAATCATATTTTACCAAGAATTTAATTTGAGACTTATTTGTATAAATATCATTGACTCTCATAATCAATATCCTTATGGATATGTCTAGCCGAATGTGATGGTTTTTATCTGTCCAAATATAGATAGTTATTCTCTAATATTTAGACCTTACAACCTTCATAAACCTTCATGCGGTGTCCCTATTATGAGGCTCCTTCATGCGATGCCTACAACATCCCCCACTTTGGTAGGCTTGTGCAGTGTGTGACAGTGACAAGTCTATCAAAGTCATGCAAGCATTTTTACTTACCTGGATTGTCTGGCATCGCTGGACTTACCAAGCTGCGTTGTAATTGGATTGTTTTTATGGCTGATTGATGTTTATAGGCTTTGTTCCAAATGCTCTCAATGACTAGAGGCTTTATTCCTGATTTTGATAGTTGTGGGCTTTGTTCCTAATTTTGATAACAGTGAATTTTGTTCCTCAGCTTTATTCCTAACTTCGATGGTTGTGGGCTTTGTTTCCAATGCTCTGCAGATTGCAGGCTTTATTTACGATTTTGTTGATTATAGGCTTTGTTTCCGATGCTTCTGAATGGTTACAGATATTATTCTTGACTTTATTGATTGCATGCTTTATTCCCGGCTTTAGTGATTATGGGCTTTATTTCTGACTTGGATGATTGTGGACTTTGTTTCTAATGCTCTGGATGATTGCAGTCTTTATTCTCGGCTTCGATGATTGTGGGCTTTATTCCTGATGCTTATGAATGGCTAAGGCTTTATTCCTAACTTTGTTGATTTTGGGCTTTATTCCCGATGATTGTAGGCTTTTTTCCCAACTTTGGTGATTATGTATTTTGTTCCCAACTTTGGGCTTTATTCCCGATTTGGATGGGCTTTGTTCCCAACTTCTTAATCTAGTCCCAGAGTTGTTGGATGTTTGTCATGAATTTCTACTCCATTCCCGAAGATTTTTGATATTCATCTATTCCATTCTCAGAGTTATTTGTTTCGTGTCCTTATTCTTGGAGCTATCTTCATTCTCGAAGTTTGTATCCATTCTCAGAGTTGTCTTTGTTCTTGAATTCTATTGGCTCTCTATCCTCATTATGAGGTTTCACTTCATACCCGAAGTTGCATGTTATTCATCATTATTTTGAGGTTCCAAATCTGCTTTTATCGGTGTTCTAAATCCTTTGGTATTAATTCCATCTAGCTTTCCACATTTTTTGGCGTCCCAAACCTATCTCCAAATTTCTAAATCCATTGGCATTCCAGACCAATAAGCATTCCAATTTTGTTCAGCTTTCCAAATCTGTTGGCATTCCAAAGTCTTTTCCAATTTTTTGATCTCAAGGCAACCCAAAACTTATTGATGTTATAGGCGTTCCAAAACCTAATTGTGCGATAGGCGTCGCCCCCAGCTATTACATCTAGGTAGGCCTCGCCCTCGGCATTCTTTCCTAGGTGAGCTTTGCCCCCATGTCTTGTCCTTCTCAATGTCGGGTGCTCAGTTTCTTGGAGGCTTCGACTTTTGACAGCTACTGAGAGCTCTGTGTCTTGCTCCATTTCGTGGAGGCTGGCATTTTTTCAACTTTCTCGTAAAAGAAATGTTATCTTCAGCTATGAATGTATGCATGTATGTATATATGCAAATGAACTCCCATTTTTTGGCTTGATAGAGTGCAAGAGTCGCGATGTTCTTCTATAGAGGTATTGTCAGATTTTGTCTCTCTGTTTGCCCCGATTATCCCTCGGGATTTTCAAATCATCAATCTTAATTTCTAAATTTTTATCATGCAATGACTAATCGGATGTTCTCAAAAGTTTTTTTTGAAATCCAGTTTTTCTTTAAAGTAAGAGAATTGTCTAAACTCAAAATTCAATTTCAATAAAGGTTTCACCTTTCGAATGCTTCTGCATGTTTGCCTGTAATTCTTTTACAAAGAATTGCACGCAACCCAAATAAGTTTATTCTTGCGCTATGTGTAGACTAGTACTAGCACATTAGTTCATTTTTCATCTTTTCATTGGTCAATGTATCTAACACATGGTTAACGATTAACATGATTTTAGACTTTGTAGGGTTTGTCTAGCTTCATTGAGTCATCAAATTGTCTTTTGACGTAAAGACTTCATATTTGTGATCCGAGCCCATGGTTACTCAATAATTTCACTGACTTAAGTTGCTTTGCATACTCAATATTTAAGTTGTCGTTTGGTGCCAAAGTAGTCGTAGGGTTCACGATACTTCTGGTTATTAAATAATCCAAACAGATGAGTAGGATTTCATAGGCTTCACCTTTTCCTTTCTTTTATTTTTATTTTTCTCTTTGTCTCTTTTTATTTTTCCTTTTTACACAATTTCATCCCCTTAACCCAGTGTCATATCATCTTTACATCGGAAAAGAGTAAAATGAATATCAAATGTCTTGACTACCTCTAAAATTTATGCCAGCGTAAATTCTTTCTAAACAGACAATGTAATTCTAAGCTCAAGTTTTAGTTTGCAATTTTAGATAGCATATTGCTAGTGATTTCAAAATTAAAGCTTCTTTCGAAGTTTAGACATGTTCATTTTTACCGAGAAAAATAAAATATCTTGGAAAACCAAATTTATTTTAAATAAGAAAGATTCATTGCATGATAAAGAGTAAATATACATATACAATTGTCCAGAACCCGTTTAGTACATGGATGGTGCCTTTTTAGGATCTGGTATTCTGCCAGCATCAATTACATATTGAATCTCATGCTTCAAGTGGGTACAATTGTTGGTTTCATGATATTTTTGTTGATGGAAACGGTAGTATAGGTTCAGGTTGAGATAACAAGGTATTAGATTTGGCAACAGCTTTAGATCCAACAGTTTCAATAGTCATTGTCTCTTAAGCTTATCCAAAATCCTAGACATTGGTTCTCATAGGTCGATAAAACGTCATTTTCAGACGGGTGTCCATTTTTTCTGTTCCATTTTCTGAATTCCTTGAGCTTTCTATAAGGTTATTCTTGTACTGCCCTTGGTTGTAATGCTCATTGTATTTGGCCTTTACAGAGGAATCCATAAGTTTCCTCCATTCTTTCTTAGGTTTGGTCTCTTCATATAAATGGTACCCCAACTCTTTCTTGGTAGTCTGTTCTTTGAAATCGGGTAACGAGCTTATGCCTTGGCCTCGCGCTCCCAGTCCATTGTTAGGCTCATATTTCATCTTTTTCATGATCCTAGCAACTTTAGGATCTACCACTTCTTTAATGTTTGTTGTGATTCAGAATCTCACGCAAGGCAGGTCCTCCATGGTTGCCATATTATTACCTATTTCAACCCCTAATGCTTGAGGTGTTGTTAACTTGGCCACGACATTGGCCAGGTTTTGCAACTATTCCGTAATTTTATGCATGGTTATTTCCAACTAATCTATATGGGAACTGTCATTGTTGGCCATTTTGTACTTGCTAATTGACTTTTGACTAATCTACCTTCCTCTCTTACCCGATGCATCGCTATGATGTCTTTATTCATAAAAGAGTTAGTATGATGCATGTAGAATGTATGCATGAGATGCATGAGATACATAAAATAACGGATTGGAACATCGGTAATCATGGTTATTTGGAATGGGCCAGGAAATATTTAGGAACATTCATGTGGGCCAAAGCGAGGTACACATTTTGCTTTAGCACATTTGAACCTTAAACTAAATACTCTAGCCCAACAAGGTTTCCATACAAGTTGGCCATAGACGTTTTGAAGTAAATTACCCAATTATCTTGGAATGCAAACTTGTCCCAGTTGAAAAGGCCAAACAAGTTTACATCTCATGGTAAGATGATCAATCCACTTCAAACGGTTAAGTCCCAAACACAAGCAATGGGGAAGCGTTTCGTAATGAAAAAAAACTAAGGGCTCACATGTAGGCTTATCGTGAGTTAGACTTAGGCTCTCATCGGTAAAGAGTTGTCCACAACTAGGTTTCCCCATCCAATAGTCCGAACGACCAAGTAAACGCATATTTTTATACCTAAGGATACGACTTATTCATAACTAGGTATCCCCACCCAAGGGTCGATCCAAATGGGTGCTCCAATATTCAAGTATATGTTCCAATAAGTGATGGTTATCATCATATACCAATCCATCGTCTTGAGTGAAAGCGATTTCTTGATATTTAATGCCATCAAGGTTCGAACGATATGGAAAAAGAATGAAGACACGATTCACCTCAGTCTCTCCATCGATACTAGAAGGAATTTTTCGAGGTCGATTCTCTATCCTACTGGAGTCGCCATCTATAGAAGTGATGCATGGTTTACCACTATACCTATGACATCGACGACCATAACACAATTGAGCTCACAATTTGTAGAGAGTACAAATTAGTCTATGGGGAACTAATAAGAGAATAAATGAGTCGACACCCAATATAAGGCACTAAGAATGATTTAATCCCTCACTACACCCCTCGCAAGGTGGACCTTAAACTCGTTTGAGTTTAGAATGGTCTCTTATTGATATCAGTAAACATCAAACAAAAAGTTAAGGCACATACAGACGCAAACATTAAAATAATTACAGTAATTAAAGGCAGATAAATCGATAAGAAGTTAATTAATGTTGGTCGGCTAGATATATAGTTCAATATATATGTCGATCGGACTCATTGGAAGTCAGGTCGGATGCACATGGTAATCCATAATCGTTAAACACATGCAATAGTAATAAAAAGTAAAGGACAATATGATAAACAATTTAATAAAGTGAATAATAGATAAACATGAAGAAATCATGCCAAGTAATACGATGTCAACAATATAAACATTAACATATGTAAATAAAAGGAATTAAAGTGATCATTCTTTGTATAGTACGTGGAGTTGTGTCTCAAGTACAAACCGTACTACCATCCATTCGGATTCGGCTACGGAATTTACGTATGGGTTTCCATCTGATATACAATAGGAAAGCATACAATCGGATGTAGCCTTATATATGGCCAGAATTAAATTATGACAAATGCATGCCCGTTTGGAGATGCTGTGTCAAAATAGTAGATGCAGTACTAAGGTTTAATGGCAATCATGTTTTACCTTATGTATAACTCAGCTCCAAGAACACGTTTGAGAGTTTTAGCTGATTGTTGGGTTTATCTACTGGAGAGAGATTTAAGGAGATTTAGAGTTTCTGTCTGGCTGCTCTCTGTGTGTATTTCTCTGATTTTTCGTAAAAGGATCAATCAGATATCTCAAAATTTGGATCACTGTTAGTTTGGAGTTTCTCCATTTTATAGCAGTGGGGTTTCTTTTTGAAGAAGATAATAATCTCTTTAACATGGAAATAATAATTATAGAAAATGGCAGTAAGGAAAGAAGATAATTACGGGATTTTGTTAAGAAAGAAAAAATCTAGGCTTATGGAAGTTAGCTAAGAAGGAAAGAGAGAACGAATCCTTATATAAAATCGGAAACACGACACATATATGTCCTGACTTAGGTTATGTACAGGCGGATGTGATGGTTTAGATCCGTCCGGATGTAGATAGTTTTTCTCTAGCATTTAGACCTTACAACCTTTCTAAACCTTCATGCGACGTCCCAATTAGGAGACTCATTATCGAGCCATGTAAAAATACAATGCCTACAGCCACACCCGAAAAGATGACTAAGTTTATAACCTAAAACATCATCTGTCGATTTGGGATACCGTACCATATGGTAACGGACATGGGGTGTAATTTCAAGGCGAAAGTAAGGCCAAGTTACAGAAGTATGAGATTGAACACTACAAGCGAATGGGCCATTAGAAGCCGCCAACAAGACTCTCAAAATGATCATGAGCCAAGATGACAAAAACCTATAAGGAGTGGGCATATAAGATACCATTTGCATTATGGGGGTATAGAACTTCGTTCAGAACCACAACATTAACCACACCCTATTGTTTGGTTTATGGATGGAGGTGATGCTGCTAGTAGAGATTGAAGTATAGTCAATGTGGGTTATGATGGAGGCAGACTTGTCCGAACAAGAATGGGCCGAGAAAAGATTCGAACAGTTGGCTCTGTTGGATAAAAAGAGGATAAAGGTGTTGTATCACACCCAGTTGCACCGGTAGATAGTAGCTCGAGCTTTTAACAAAATAGTCAAGCCCAACAAGATTAAAGAAGTGGATCTGGTGCTAAAACAGTCAAGACCATTGGTAATGGATCCAAGGGGAAAGTTCAGGCCCAATTGGGAAGTGCCATATTTGGTTAAGAGGATTTTAAAGAACGGGGCGATGCGATTGTCCGATTTGGGAGAAACGAGTTCACAGAACCCATCAACCTGGACAAGCTAAAAAGATACTGTGCATAAAAAAATAAAAGAGAAAAAAAAGCTCGTTAGGTTGGAAATTCGCAAAGGACAGCCTAAGAAAAAGTAAGAGCATCCCACTAAACCGAAAATGGTTTAAGAAAAATTTAGGGATATGTGAGCAAAAAAATAGTTAGTAGGAAAACCCAAAAGGGCCAACTAACTACATGTGTATCCTTCATAAGAAATCCATGAGTGTATTCGCAAATGTATTGAGGAAAAATGCAAAACATTTATTGAAATAAAACTCAAAATGTTCATAAATACATGATTGTAGCCAAATGAGAAAACTCAAAACAAGCATGCGTGAATCATAATCTGTCTTTTTGATATAGAGTACGAATCCGAAAGAGCAGCCAAATACCCATGGTTGTTTGGTGCATGGGCAGACTCTGGAGTAGTATAGTCTAGACATGACACTGAGTCTACTTTTCATGGAAATGGTTCAAGAAACGATGAGATATAGGGCCACCTCGAAAATTTTACATCTCATGAGCAAGATATGGATGGCACCCATACTGTCGGTGAAACTAGCATAAAGGTAGAAGGAATTGGAGTAAAGGTCTTGGAGAGGCAGACAATGCCTGAAGAAGTTGATGGTAACATGGTTGAGACACTATCAAGGGTATATCCATAAAATCTTGGCGTTGGACACTTGTTGCAATCAATCATTCCATTCGACTTAAGATAGATTCTTCTTCACCGTGCCATGAGCTGAATGATGCCATGTTCCGTCAGAGGTAAAGATGGAGGACAAATGAGGACTGATGAGCTTTAGTTTCTCTTGCAGACAAAACAATATAAAAAAAATTAAAAGAAAAATGTGTTAGATCACTGAGTCAAAAACCTGAAAGGGCGACCCAAGGAAAAATAGAGTAGCCTGCTAGGTTGAAAATCTGTAAGGATAGTATAGGAAAATTTAAGTTATAGCTACAAGAGTAAATGACTTTCGAAAAATTAGTTGGTTGAATTATATATGATCTCGTCCAGACCATGAAATATCTCAGCTAAGATGGCATGGTGTATGAGCGAAACGGGGTTTACCGCTATGCCTATGATGTCAGCGACAACTATATTGTTAGGCTCACAGCCCATAGAGAGTACGGATAATCTTGTGGGGAGAATAACAAAGGAATAATGGAGTCGCCACCCAATATTAAACACTAAGAAGTATTTAAGGTCGCATTGCACCCCTCTTAAGTGTCGATCTTAAACTGTTTGTGTTCGGAATGGTTCCTTTCCACACATGTCACAACATACAAGCAAGCTGTCTCATCTCCTAAAGAAAAATGCTCCACCTTGGGGTCCTGCTCAGACAACACTGTAAAGAGCTTTAAGCAGTTTACGCAGAATCCACCACCTTAAGATTCCCACTACTGAAAATATGATTTTGCAGGTCCCTCACATCTCTGCTTTACATCTTGTCACCATGACAATTATTATCCTTGCCGTTCATAGATAGATACTGTGGAAGTTGCTTCTTCATGAAGAAATTATAATTATCTCTCCATATAAAAAGATGCATGTGTTCTTAATTAATATTCAAAATTCTTCCATGGCATTCTATTTTGTCAATCTTAGCTCATGTTTGTAGTCTGCCAGAGCTAAGAAGATATATCAAAAGCTTTGCAAATGGCCATTCACTGATCGAGCAGTTATTGATTCCAAATATGTTCAAGACATTTGGAAGGATATTTACAATTCCCTTTATGCAACTCCATCCCCCCTCTTGCCAAGAGCAATTGCAATGGATATTGTGGAAAGGGTTCATATAAACTTTAAGAGATGGTGTTTCATTCTTAGAAGCATCTGGAATGAAAAAACATATGGTTTGATCCAATACATAAATAATTTTGCAATTTCTCACTATGGATATCACAAATACCATTCCACAGTTTTCATCAACAACCATGATTTCTTCAACCATTGCAAATGGAGTCTTGGCACTTTGTTTGAAATTGGTTTCTTAAATGGATTTATTCTTAGGCCAAGTCCAATCCAACCCAAAAATTATGGTATCTCAGAAGCTAGCCTTTGTGAGCTTTCTCCTTTTGTCCGTAATATTTTTGCATCGATGGTATAAACGTCATAAAAGTATTACTGTATGGATTGAAACCATTACTCCAGAATGGACGGATGATTATTCATTCATTTTCCACCCTATCCATCTGATTAGAATCATATCATCATTCTAGTTCACTGATTGGAGACTCATCAATTGGCCATCAAGACCGAAGCTTAGAGCTTATTATGGATATGATGATATTTTTCCAGAAGAGATTACTTTCTGTCATACTTATGATCTCAGAGCTCTCTCTGCATACTTAATCCGCCGAAGTCTAGAAAGTAATATAGTTGATAGATCCTGACAACTCTTTACTATTGAAGAGTCATCAATATGTGTCATTCAGGGTTACAACAAAGTCAAGTTTCCTCACAGTTGACCGAGGTAATCACACGCGTATAACGCAAACGCACGTATCGTTCAAGTAGTATAAAAAATATCGATCCCATGAGGACTTAATACCTAAGCTATTAATTTATGAAGCCAAATTTTTACAGTTATCTAATGGATTGATTGTTTGATTGGATGGTGACTTTAAATTTAAAACAAGTAAATAAAATTGTGCAAAAGTAAATTGATGAAAATTCAAGATTATTAAACTATCCAGGGTTGTGAATATTTCTAATATCTTTTAAAGATGAAGTGGTTATCTTACGTTTGCGTAATATATTGGTTTATTAACCTGGAACACGAAATTATGCAAAAGCCTTTTCCAATGGTCAGATACAAATACCCAGTGTAACCCAATTAATCATATTCCTATGTCAACCAAGTTACCTGAATTCATTAAGATTAAGTCCAAATTATGGTTACCTCTTCCCGACATGTATATTCCTATCATGTAAGGAAATCTATTAAAGGGTTATCTATCCTCAAGGAAGATCGTGGGTTATTGAGTCTAAGAGCTTAAACCTAAAATCTCTTTTCCAAGTTCATTTTAAGTTTACCAGATCAATCTTATTAATGGCCAGTTAACAAGAATCATTAAGCTTAAGACTTAATAAATAAACCTTTATATTTCCAAAACTATAAAATAACCCCTTATAAACCGGTGATAATGGAATTCATCACAACCCCGGATAACAGGTTTAGTTACCACACATATCTAAGGCTAGCAAAAACTTAAATAAAGTAAATGATATAAAGTAAATGCTGGAAAGTAAATGCTGTAAATTAAAAAATGTAAAAGTACAATAAAAGAAAATGCTGGGGTTAAAGGATCCACTTTTATTACTACTATTTTAGATATCTCCCTTATCATAATATATTAACTTTGTGTGATATTACCAACCGACCATATAGGTGGTATCCTGATTAAGTCAAATTTATAATTAATTCCAACCGACCATACAGGCGGTATCCAGTTTAGTCAGGTTAAAACCAATTTTATAATTAAATCCAACCGACCATAAAGGTGGTATCCTCATTAAGTCAGGCTTTAAACAATTTATATATTACAAATAAGGGAGATTAATCTAAATATTAGTAATAAAAGCTTTACCTTTCACCCCAGCAGGGGGGAGTTACCTCCTCATTACTGAAAAGTAAATACTTAAAAGTAAAGAAAAGAAAGTACTATTGCGTAAAAGTAAATAAAATTAAATGCTGAAAGTAAAGACTGACAAGTAAATAAAAGAAAGTACTAATGCGGAAATTAAATACTGAAAGCTATAAATAAACAAATAAGATACAATCTTCTTAGTATTCTTAAGGAATTCCTTAGAAGAAAGTATGAATTACAAATGAAATTTCGGCCTCTATTTATAGAAATATTTTGGCTTCACGCGTGACGACGCGCGGTTGATGGTGGACACGTGGCACAAAACTTTTGGAGATGAGGACACGTGGTGGGGCAGCGTCTCGACGCGGAAAGTTGTTGCGCGTCGCGACGCTGATGTCAGCATTGACACGTGTTGATGATGATTGTCGGTAGCATGTGATGGTGACACGTGTCCGGCACACGTTAGCAGATATGGACACGTGTCAGGCGCATGTTAGCAATGGCGCATGATAGCAAAACTTCTATGTTTGGTCCACGTGTCTGGCGCATGTTAGCAGACTACGGCGCACGTTAGCAGACGACATATTTTAGCAAAATGGCGTATTTTAGCAGAAAATTTATATTTTTTGCCCTTGTTTTTATCCGTTTTCACTATTTTGGCCCCGAATTGCCTCCAGAGGCTCCTGTTATTTTATTTATCTACAAAATAACACAAAACACATCAAAATATTCACAGAACTCAAGAAATTATACAAAATATTAAGTCAAATGAGTGGGAAATAATGATATATTTACCACTCATCACACCCTCAAACCTAACATTTTGCTAGTCCTCGAGCAAAACAATAAAATAAAATAACATAAACATCTTTAAAATAAACATTAAACTAAGCCACTTTCGTAGGGATCACAGTTGCATTTAACTTATGCAACAAGCCTTTAAACCCCTAGGTGTCCCTAGTGTTCGAGTTGTAGTCTCGTGAGGGCTTACAGCAACGATACCCACAAACGTCAATATAAAACTAATGCACACAAAAGTAAAAAAGACAAGAGAAAAGTGAATAAACAAGTTAGTGACTAAACATGTGAAACTCCTTATCCAAGTTAAGAGAATAAACAAGTTAGTGAATAAACAAGTTTGTTGCCAGCTGTTTTTCCATTTTCGAGCCTCGATAAGTGATCTGCCACTTGGTTTTCCATTCCTTTCCTGTCTCGGATCTCCACGTCGAATTCTTGCAGTAGAAGCACCCAACGGATCAATCTGGGTTTGGTATCTTTCTTTACAATCAGGTATTTGATTGCTGAATGATCTGTGTAGACCACTACTTTTGGACCCAGCAGATAGGAACAGAATGTATCAAAAGTAAACACAACTGTAACCAACTTTTTTTTAGTGGTTGTGTAGTTGAGTTGAGCTTATTTCAAAGTTCTGCTAGAGTAGTAAATGGTATGGAAAATTTTTGCTTTGCATTGTCCCAAAACTGCACCTACAGTAAAATCACTAGCATCGTACATCACCTCAAATGGAATAGTCCGGTCTGGTGCTACTATGATGGGGGTAGAGACCAGCTTATGTTTCAAGATCTCAAAGGCTTCATGGCATTCTTTGGTGAAGTTGAATGGAACATCTTTCTCCAGAAGATTGTACAGAGGTTTAGCAATCTTTGAGAAGTCTTTGATAAATCTCCTGTAAAAGCCTGCATGGCCGAGAAAACTCTGAATCCTTTTGACTGTTGTTGGTGGATGTAGATTTTCAATTGTCTCGATCTTTGCTTTGTTTACCTCGATTCCCTTTTGTGAGATCCGATGTCCCAGAATGATACCTTTCTGCACCATGAAGTGGCAATTCTCCCAGTTGAGTACCATGTTGGTATCTTCACATCTTTGTAGCACTTTTTCTAGAGATTTCAAGCAGTGGTCGAAAGAGTCTCTAAATATAGAGAAATCATCCATGAAGACCTCCATAATTTGTTCCAGCATATCTGAGAAGATGGCCATCATGCAATATTGAAATGGAGCAGGAGCATTACATAATCCAAATAGCATCCTGCGGAAAGCAAAAGTACCATACGGACATGTAAAAGTGGTTTTCTCCTGATTTTATG